>JAGDQP010000074.1:143271-177060 GCA_022664845.1 Lepisma saccharinum
AAGTGTTGGCGAGACCAAAGGTCCGAAGAGCTCCCCAATGGCGCACTTCCCAGTCTCAACAAGCTAGACCATCCAAGAATCTGCTGTTAAGAACTAGGCGCTATCCAATGGTTCCGCCCCCTTTCCTCGGCCAGCGCCAATGAAAATACATCCTCTCACATCCTTGAACATTGCTTGGAGGTGCAAGTCTAAGCACAAGAGGAGATGAAATAATGAGTCATCAATGGATGAAAAATGAGGTGAACGTAAATGAAACTCCTCTCTGCTGGTCCTCCTTTCAAGCAGCGTAGATGTTTAGCTGCGAGTTCTGATTGCAGCCAGCAAAGTCGGCTGGACGATGGGGTCGCCAATTCCCTACGCCGTATACGTGCAGCGATGGTCTGCTGCTCGGGCTTTGTGATGTTTTCATCACGTTACGGTCCATAGACCTGCGATGAGGTCGCTAATCCCCTACGCTAGTGGGAAGTAAAAATTCTCAACAGAGAAGCACTCTGGTCCTACTGTTGGACTTCCCATAGGCAGCAACGATCTTAGCAGTTGCCAGGGCTGATTGCAGCCAGTAAAACTGACTGGGCGATAGGGACGCCACTTCCCGACGCCGGATTCAAAACCAGATAATATATCCAAATAACTGAAATATTATATTAATAGTCGACAAAATATTTTGTTCTCATGCTAGGAAGATGCGAGGAAGACAGCAACAGTTCTCCCCCTTCCCCCTTTCTTCATTTCTTGCTCGACTTCAACAATGCGAGCTCTACGACGTTGATAAGCGAGGAAGAAAACAAACAGCGTTTGATCTTTTATTCAACACTGAATGAAAAGGAAAGTTCTTTCGTGTTGTATGATTTTGAAATAATTATACGACATTCCTTCACTGACAATTTATGCTCCACGTACGTAATAAAGTTATCGTCCCATAAAAGTGACATATTTTATCAAGTATACAAAATTCATTTATAAGTCACTAGCGCTGTTGAACGTTACGCTGAAGTGTAAAAATAGGCCTGGTACCATTCCATATAAAGTATAGAATGTAATTGTGTGAGGTATACCGGTAATTACATGCCAAAAGCGACATTGTCATATAAAATAAGTCAAACCATTTAATTGGTGTTGCTAATAATTTGTTATATGTGTAGCGAGGATTCGTACGGTTTGATAAATATTGTTACGTATTTCAGATGTTAATCTCTCATTCTCGTTTGCGTACATCAATTGTATTAATGTTTTGTATTTGCAATCAAGACTTGTGAGCCATCTCAGTACGCATTCCAATATTTAGTCTACATAATAGGAAAATTTTGTATTTTTTTATTTTGTTCAGTTATACGTACAAATTTATGCTTCAGGGGAAATATTCAAATTCCATTCAATTATACGAACGAAACTGAATTCTGCTAGTTACGTTTGAGTAAATAGCACATTCAGCTGAATTTGGTACATTTGATAGTGTTTGTGTTATCCGCGTATAATGCTGATTATAATACCATTTTTGAATATTTCTAAAACGTGAATGATAGTATGAAAGTAAGCTCAGGAACAGAAAACTTTCATGCTCATTAAGTTTTCCATTGTATTGACTACTATATATACTTATCAATATAGAAATAAAACTGTGTACTTTAATTTTATGTACATTTATTGCACAAAATATTCCACTACAGCATAAAATTGCTTACAGGCATGGGTGGTTAAATAATCAGTGCATTAATTGGTATGATAATAATTGAAGTTTACGAGTCAGCTATTATAAATGCTATCTCGTGTATGATATTACGCAGTTTAGTCTGTGTTGGATACCTTTCTTATTGGGGTCATTACAGAAAATTTCAACTACAAGAATTTGTTTTCACTCCTACTGTAGCTTTTGTGTATTATACACGAGTGCATCAGCTACAATTTATTTAATTTTGTACGACATTTTTGCAAAAGCATCCTTTGGTATATACTAGTGTGCATCAGCTATTGGATACATTGCTCCCCTCCTTCCACGTATCTCGTAACAGAGACACCTGCCACGAAAAATAAAAGGAAATCTGTTACAAGAGAGAGAGAGCGAGAGAGAATACACGATCCATAAGTGTGGTTTTAAATGCATTTTGCAAGAAATTCTTAAATATAGTGCTGGGTTGTGGGTTTTAGGAAATATGATTTCCAACAAGACAAGGACCCGATGCAAACAGTGTTTCTTTCAAGCATCGCACCCCCGGAAGGAACGTATCTCCCCCGGGCAAAATTGTAGTTTACTATTTATTCTACTATTGTAATGCTAATTGTACAAGTAACGCCCTCCCGGTTCTTTGAAATGCTTCCCCGGGGAAATTTTCTGAACGAAAGCCTGGATGGAGAGTGCAGAAATTGTCTCGCATTGGATTGTATGGAACAGACCTCACACTTTGAGGACTCTATCTCAAGAGTTTTCATTTAAATTCCATCGGGAATAGAAGGAATGAACCCGAAAACAGAGTCAGATAACGTTAAATCAGAACCAGAATGAAATCCTTTTAGAGAAATAGGTTTAAAAGGTTCAGGTTTGACTAAGAGATATGTTCATTCAATCCTAAAGAAACTTTCAAGGGTTACATGGAGAAAAAACTCTTACAAGGTTTTGAATTACATGTGTTGACGGTGTTCCAATACTTTTGTCCGATTTTAAAACTACGGTATGGTTTCCTTTCTGAATCCTTATGATTTATATATATAAATTTTATTTTCCAGCTAAAAATATTATTATTTGAGTGAAAAGATATGTAACAATATACCTTTTGTTAAATTTATTGTATATACAATTGTAGTAATATTTAAGGCAAAAAATAGCGTCGTTCCAATACGTTTGTCTGCCGCTGTATGTATACACATCACACATTTCGTTGGCATTCTGGGAGAATTATTATGACATAGTTGCCGAAGCTTGCGCGAGCATTATTCTTCTCTGTTTAAACTCATATTAAAAGTTGAAACTTCTACCATGGGTGGCGATTAGGGGATGAGAGAGCAGTTACCCCCACTTTTTCTGGAGCATTTGACTAGTTACTATTGGATATATGACGGATATTCAAATGAAACCCAGTCAGTGCGTCTAACTGTGCCCTACATGTAAGGTGGCACCACGTAACTGCGGGTATGGTGGCGCCATCGATTGGTAGAGAGGCTGACGCGTGCGCCCCGTTTGACGTTGCATAGAGCCAGTGTGGTTTCACGCCGAAGAGAAGGTGATCACACAAGTTATCGTCCACTACCGAACATGCAGGCGAGTAAGCAGGAACAAAAGAGTGATTCGATTTTTGGCGGCGGAGGGAGTTGGAGGCCGTGAAATGTATCGACGGATGAAGGCTGTGTACGGTGAGTACAGTCTGCGTCGTTCAAGTGTTGTTGAAGGGCGCAAAAGATTCCTTGAGGGGCGTGAGTCACTGGAAGACGATGCCCGTCCTGGACAGACTCATCGTGTCATCACACCGGAAATGATTGCAGAAGTAAACGCTTTAGTCTTGGACAACCGCAGAATCACCGTGGACGAGATCCATCGGTTACTGGGTATTAGCGTGGGCACCGTCCACACCATAATGCATCAATACTTGGACTTTCGAAAAATTTGTGCGCAGTGGGTTCCCCACCAACTGACCGCCGAACAGCACAATACTCGAATGGCGCTGTCTTTGAGTCATCTGCAACGTTATCATGAGGAGGAATACGGCTTTCTGTCGCGTATTGTCACAGGGGACGAAACATGGTGTCACCATTTTAAACCGGAAAGCAAGCGTCAGAGCAAGCAGTGGAAACATGCGACTTCACCACCTCCAAAGAAATCAAAGGTCGTGCACACCAGTTCTGGTAAGGTCATGATGTCCTTCTTTTTTTACCACAAGGGCCCACTGCTTGTCGAGTTCCTGGAACGGGGTAAGACCATCAATGCCCAGCGTTATCAAGCCACGTTAGAGAACCTTAGACGAGCCATCAAGTCGAAACGCCCAGGCATGTTGTCTAATGGCGTCATCCTCCTGCATGATAACGCCCGCCCACACACGGCCAATGCGGTGAAGACGACATTGCAGCAGTTTCGGTGGGAAACGCTGGAACATCCACCGTACAGTCCCGACCTCTCCCTGTGTGATTTTCATGTGTTTGGACCTCTAAAACAAGCTATTTGCGGACATCGATTCGCAATGGACGACGAAGTGTGTGACTGGGTCCAGGCCTGGATCCAACAGCAGCCTACTAGCTTCTTCAAGGATGGAATCGACCGGCTAGTGTCGCAATGGGATAAATGTGCCAACAGTTGTGGTGACTATTTGTGAGTATGTGTACTGTGCATCACTACATGTGTGAGTATGTGTACTGTGTATAACTACATTTTTGAGTTAATACAATCGTTACCGTTACTTTACACTAGTGACCTGGTTTCATTTGAATGTCCCTCATAGAAATTGTGGATTGAAAAGGAAAAGGGCGAATTGCTTCCTCAATACTCATTCCCTTCCTCAATCCTCATTCTCGAGTAATTTGTCGCCCACTGACTATACCACCAAAGAAGTTCATTTATTAAGAGTTTTTGTTAGTAGCTTGCCTTATTTTCTTGATTATTATGTGATGTTACAAAATTATTCTCTTCATGCTTGTTCAGTTCCGGTAGTTGCAAAATTTTATAAATTGATAATAACACAAAGTAAAGTACGTAACTGAAAAAGTTGACATTTGTTACTATTTGTTGAATCTGAATTGTTATTTATGAGTTTAGGCATCTTTGGCTCAGGCTGGAATATGGTAGAAGAAAATATGTGGTGATGAGTCATCTAGAACCTAGTTGAAAGGTACCATTCCAGCATTTTCCTAGTGTGACTGAGGAAAAACGCTCCTCAAGCTGGGTATCCACATTCTATTTAAATACAGATTTTTTAGAACAAACTATTGGCTATTAAAAATGCAGAAAGAAAAGAAGATCATTGCAGAAGTGACTGGGAATTGCATGCCAGTAGTGTTATACGATTGAACTGCCGCCGCAACGGCCAATTTTTCTTGCGTATTGAATATTCCTCTTGAAAGATTCCTCAATTAAAATTTTCACAACGAGGCTTTGGCATCGTATATTACCAGTGATTGGATGATTCAGCTGAGGTTAGAATAATATCAAATATGTAGAGAAGTCGGTCTTTATTCCGGTGATAGTTCAATGGTAGAACACTTGTCACCTTGCATACAACTGAAAAATCCGGATTCGATTCCCAGTCGTTGCAGTGACCGATAGAAAGTTAACATATTGTCTAGTATTGTCTTCAATGAGATTCTATATTAACATTATCCTGCCATATATTAATTAATTAATTTTGAAATCTATTTGCTATTCTTATATACCGCCGTTTCTTGTCAAATGAGTAATTATGAGCAGCTGCCATTGCTTCTGGCAGAATTGTGTTTCCTATACATGCAGTGTTAGTAGTTATTTGAACTAATGTTGTTCAATTGACAATAACACAGAATAGTTTATTAAAATTAGGACCCTGTACGCTGTAAAAACTTTTCTGAAACGTTCCTGAAAAAAAAAACTAGGCAACCATATAGCTGCCTGGAAATTTTCAGTAACTTTTCTTAGAAAAAAACAACCATTATTTAGTTTTCAAGGGTACTGAGAGCAACAAAGCGAAAGAGAAACCTGACGCGAGATTTGAACACCGGTTCAGTTAGAAGTCCAGCGTCTTATCGACTGGACTAAACTTCCAATCAAAAGAAAACACTCGATCGAAATAGCTTAGTGTGTCAACTGTGCATTCCATGAACACCGAAGACATAAACTAAGTTGCTCTCATGACTTACTCTACATTTTAATTTGTCAATTAGGAATCGGAATCCCCATTCACTGAGAATATTTCCCATTTCTGCTCAAATAAGGGATGAAAATGACGACAGCAAAGCAAACCCTTGATCAAAATTTATAATGCACGGTTACGATAAGAAATCGTTTTCTTATTCTGTCCACGTGCGCAAAGAACTGAAAACTGCAAATACCTACTTCAACATACGAAATTTTTTCTGGGTGTTCCTAGATTGGAATTAAATAACATTTAACTAAAACATTCTACGAAACTTTACTGGGAATTCCTAGCAACTTTAAAAAATATATTTATGTGCTTAAATGATAAAAAAAATATGTAATTATGTGTTTAAAAATGTTAACGTGTTTGCTTAAAATGTCAAAGTATGTGTTTAAAATTAACAAAAATGACACATTCGGGGTGAAGGAATTTTACCCCCTGAAATCTACCCTTCTTCCAAACGGATCCTACGTAATTTGGACGTCACTATTTAGGGGGTAAAATTTCGGCATCCAACATTTTTCGGTTCTTAGTTTATAAAATAATCACTCGATTGATACACTCTCAATCAATCATGTGGTTAACAAATATTTCAATAAACTGTATTAATATTATTACTCTATAACACTTACCAGAATTATACCCCCCTGAAATCTACCCCCTCGGATTTTTACCCGGCAGTGTCAAATTAAGTATTGTAGAAGTCGGAATGTTACCCCCTTGAAATTCACCCCCTCGGATTTTTACCCCCTCCACACACACACACACACACACAGTCACGTACTTGTTGGAATTTTACCCCCCTGAAATTTACCCCCTCAGTCGTTCGATTTGTAGCCAGTGGCGTAACTACATTTTTTGCCCCCCCCCCCGCAAGCGAACACCCAAGGCCCCTCTCCGCCAACAAAATTTTCGCTTCTTGAATGGTAACAGTGGCGGCTCGTGCTTCAGATGTTAGGTGGTGTACAACATGTCATTATTATTATTATAAAAATAATACCACATGCTGTAGACTCAACTGGAGATTAATGCCCTAAAGATTTACCTAATTATGCACAAAGCTCGCAAATATTTCCCAAACTAATTAGTAGGAAATTTAATGTACAACATCCATAAAATGTCGAAAAGAAGTTCATAGAGTCAATATGCTTGTTATGTAAATCCAACTAAATATAATTGTAGGATATAACAAATATTAAAACAATACTTATCTACTTGCAGAGCAAGACCATTGTTCTGTCCTTGCTTCTAATATACTTTCCGATGACTTCATTGTTGAAGTCTTTCAACTCCGTACACGTAATTTAATGTTCTGTTGTACATAGCCTGCCTTTAATGTCAATTAAATCATTTACGAATTATACGTTAGATCTCTGGTTCGAATACAATTAATGCGTTGTTTATTAATTGTACACACACGAAAAAGAAACACGAAAGAGAATAAATCCGGGTTTCGTCCACTTGTCAACACGTGTCTGAACTCCCGAGCGCGGTTGATTCTGAGTCGACATAAACACTGTCTGCCATCCAAAAATCAAGGGGGAATGAAATGGTAATAATAGGGTTACTGTGCCTTTTTCGATAAAACTCAGATTTTGCAGTAACACACACACATTCTACAACTTCAAAGGATTGAGAAACAAACTTTGCTGTCAATGGAAGAAATCGTCTCTACGTCACACCCAATTCCAAATTTTCATTCCCTCCCCACCCACCCCTCACCAAACACACACCATCAGCTTGAAAATACTGGCAAATCTCTGGATATCGGCCACCGGAAAAAAAAAAATCTAAAACCTAACCATTCTTTATACTCTGAAGTGAATTGGTGTTTGGAAATGGGAATGAGTTCAAAACAAATCTCCAATTGTTTGTCACACCAAACCAAGGGTCACTGGAACCCCCCCACACACACACACACGCGCGCGAAAAAAGAGAAAAATGAAAGAAAAGAGAGAGAGAGAGGCGAGGGAAGACAGAAAGAAAGAAATAAGACAAAAACGCTAGCATTCATTTTAATGGTGTATGTAGCATGTGTCCATAACATTGCATGAAATTTAAAAAGCTCTAAGGATTAATAATTATGTTATGTATGGTATAAGGATCTTAGTTGAAATATTTATTAAAGTGTGCTCTAGGCTCCGGTTTATCAAAATTATTTTTTTACGCCACGACTTCCAGAAGTTTGAAAAACATTGGTCTAAGTTACGAAAAGAATACAAAAATTACGTGAAGTCCCTCCCTTCCAATTCAGTTTAGTTGTATTTACTGTAGCTGTGGGAAGCATTTGCAACGTGAAACTTACCAAAAAAAAGTGTTGACAAGGCAAGTTGACATTAGTGTTTACTTTCCATTTTTGTACCACGTTACACCGGGTAAGAAAAAGCGCGCAAATGTACAAAAGACTACTACCCACCAAACAGCTTCTTCATCTTCGATCCTCCGAAGCCGGGGGTGATTGTTCCCTCTCCTCTCTGTCCCTCTCGCTCTCTCTTTCCACTCTCCTTCATTTGCTTGCAAAATGGCCTTTTTGCTTGCCGAAACAAGTGTAAGAACTATAAAATACTTTTTTTTTGCCTTTTCCTTTAGCGAGCATTCATTCTGGAGGATTGTTTCGCGAATGGGTGGTTCCTGTTCCTGGGTCCTAAGGTTGGTGGCTGGACCTCTTCAGTTCAGAGAATCAAGAAAAGATGGACGGGTACGGAAAGAGAAGAGGGAGATGGCGTTGGTGTTTGTAGATTTTAGAATGGCAATTTTCAGATGAGAGATTAAGAAAAAGTTCCGAATAGGCGTATGCCAAAATTGCTCGCGGTGCTTAACCTACAAGAATCCCCTCCCTACAAAGGGTAATAAACCAATCCTGCAAGGTCAGCCCATCTCTTAGTAAAGGAAAAGAGACTCGAAGATTCAAGTTGCAATTCTCAGATAGATTTAATCACCCAAGTCTGAAAATTATGAGCAAAAGTTTGCTTCTTTCTATTGAGGCATGTTTATTTCTATTATTTCTCCGACTAAGGCAAAAATGAAGAGCAGGTTGATTCGAACCATTGGGAGGCTAGGGTGAAGGGCCCCTTGGAAAATTCGGGCCCCCCCCCCCCCCCGCGTTGCGGAGTTTCGCGCCATAGTAGTTACGCCTCTGTTTGTAGCATGAATTTGTATGGCGTGACGCGGCGCTCAGTGTGCACAATTAGAAAAAAATATATAATGCGCGTTAAACTTGTAAAATTCTATAAGAAATACAGTAATTTAAGGCGTTTGATTAGTTGATGCAGTTCAAAATAAATGAATATGGTCAAACAGTTGGTGTTAACTCATTTTATCTTGAGTTTTTAGGTAGATTTTTTCAGAAATCTGTCTATTAGAGAGACCTTCATATCATAAATTCTATACGGTTTCTCTGATCATCCCATCCTCACACGAAAACTACCTGCAGTTCAAATGTTTATATATATATATATATATATATATATATAGATGTACCTTTTTCAGATTGGACCATCAAAATGTAAAACAGTGGTATCTCAGAAGATCTCGACGGCTTGATTTTTCTCGCAACGAAGTCCATTTCTTGGTTTTTAATTTTATTTATCATATTGATTTTTTACACTTTTAGAAAGAAGATTAATTTTAATATATTTTTTGCTCGAAGTTCAGTTCATCAATCTAATAGAGTTTAAAGAACATGGAAAATTACTATGATTACCCTAAAAGCAATTGGCGTTGGTACACCCACCACTTCATATACAAATGTCAACAAGTAAATTAGCCCGTCAACGGGAAAAAGACGTTCTTTTCGATTGAAAGTGAATGGGAGAAATTAGTGCCATAGGTAGAACGGTGTGGAAAATGTTTTTGGCGGTCATTTTGAATCCAAGACGGATCGCAACTTCTTCAGAATGTTGTAATATTTTCCTAAACTACTCTTGATAATACACCTTTATGGCAAATTTCGTATCTAGCTCAAACGGTGTTAAAATATTTTTGGCGGAGATTTTGAATCCAAGATGGCGACGTTTTCAAAATGTAATATTTTCCTAAACTACTCTTGATAATACACCTTTATGGCAAATTTCATATCTCCAGCTCAAACGGTGTTGAAAATGGATTTTGGGAATCCGCCATTTTTATCCAAGATGGCGTCTTAGGAGATATTTTGTAATATTTTCGTAACCTACTACTGATGGTGTACCGTCATACCAAATTTGGTGTTTGTAGCTTCAGCGGTTTAGGCTATGAATTCTATACAACAATGGGATTTGCCACCATTTTGGATCCAAGATGGCGACTTTTTAAAAACTTTGTAGTATTTGTTTAATCTACTGTAACTTCATACCAAATTTCGCTTTTCTAGCTCAAGCCGTTTAGGCTGTGTATCGCCTATTAAAATCTTGCCAAAATCTTCAGGTGAGACTTACTAGTACTGCAGATTGATTTTTTTTTGTCTCAAGAACGATGAATTTTTTCCAATCTCAAGAACGAAAACAGTTTCTAATTTTGCTTAACTGATTCATGGAGCTGGCTTAAAAAGATGGTAAAAGGTAGTTTCAATAGGAATTGAAATTTGATTTTATATAAAAATATAGGAACTAAAATTTTAAATGTTTATCCCAAAATACATAATTTTTTCATTCTTTTCAAATATCGACTGTTGAAAGTTTATGGCAATGTTAGGCATTGTGAAAGCTGGGAAATACAATTAAAATATACCAATAGTCATTTGAAGAGTACAGGGGAGAAAACGACGAAGTCCAAAACGAATTAAAATTCAGATGTTCGTACTACTGTATTGTCTTCTGGGTTAGTATCAAAATATGAATTCTTTATTGGGAACAAATCAAATTGTTCATGTTTTGAAGCGATGAAACAAGAATTAAAGTTTACAAACTAAAACCCGACTACAAAAAGAAGAACTGAAAAGTAATCTGCATAAAAATCCTTTCATTTGATATGAAACTTGACATACTTGTCTACTAATTTCTTCGCCATGTTGGATTTATTATGTCATATTGCCTAGGACAGGGTGTTGATCAAGACGAATCCAAGGACACCTCATTTGCTTAAATTGCTCAAATGGTTTAGGCTGTACGAGGTAACAATCTAGCCTGTAAGATTTATAATTTCTTCATATCCGCCATATTGGGTTTATTGCACATATAATTTACATAAAACGCATCGCCAGGTTAAAATTTGTGCTGGTTCTAGAAAAAAAATGCTGGAATTGTTGGATTTATGTTGGTTATATTGGAATTTTTGTTGTATATGCTGGACCAGCGAATTAAGCTATTGATGATGAAAATTGGTGCCAGCATAATTGGATAGACCTGCTGGACCAGCAAAATTCCAGAACTCTGCTAGTTTTGATTTTTGCTGGTTGTGTTGGAACCTCATGCTGAATATGCAGGACCAGCAATTAATCTGGATATGCTGGAACTCAACAAGCAAACTTTGCTGGTATAAAGCATAGTTTGTTGGATTTATCTCACCAGCAAATACCAGCTGTATATGTTGGTGTTTTTGGTATCTCTATTTATCCTGGTGGTGCTGAAATTCATGTTGGATATGCTGTACTACCAAATTAAGCTGCCAATGTGATTAAATCTACCGGAAGCACTCCGGCAGTTGAGTAAAATAATTTATTGTTCATTGTAATGATTAGTTTTCTGTCTGTCTGTCTGAGCAGAAGTTGATTTGTGTAGTAAAAATATTCCAACAAATACAGAAGATGTAGGGAGAAAACGTCATTTTAAAAATAATGACCTTACATTCCATTCCACGTAACGTAAGTGTGTAATTAAAATATATTTTCTTCCTGATTTTCTTACTTTACTGTTCTTTAGAAATTATGGAGTACACCTATTAGTCACCTGCGATACTCTGTACAATACACTACTAAGACAATTCAAAAGTATTAAATTAAAATCTTATATATCTCGTATATAATAATAATAATAATACTAAGAACCAGTAGGCCCTAAATACAACATTTGCAGTAAAGATTACAAGAAATGGTTGCAATGTAATTCCGTAGATGATATTCACAAAATATAACCCTAACTCAACTGAGATGTCGCGCAAACTACAGAAATTCGAAGTAAATAAATTAATTTTCCTTGAAAACGTTACCGTATTTCTCCCGTAGCTCGAAGCTTGTTGGTTGTGGCCCGAACCTTGTTGGCAAGATAAACAAGAAACTGTATACCATTGCTTTCCATAGGTTGAAGATGACACCCAAGGACGAGAGTTCTCGCAAAATTTAGAGTACTAAGGAACATGGCAAACTTTGCCCCTCCCTGGAAATTTTTCTGCGGGCGTCCATGATCCGCAGATCACCCAATGGGAGAAACCCCACAGAATCTGCAGCCAATTATCCTGTTTGGATAAACGTAGATTTTTCTTATGTCTCGAGGGGTCTGACTCGGTTTCGTTTCGGCCTCGAAGGTGTCCGTCTCGGTCTCGTCTCGCTTTGAAAAAGCACGTCTCGATCTCGGTACCATTGTCGCGTTTTCAGTATCATACTATTATACGTATTGCAGCTTTTTTCTGTCGGGATACTTCAAATACTATTTTTTCACAATTCCACACTATTCTACTTCAATAGAAAAAGGTTTATGATTGTGCTTTAGTAGACCCCTTGGTGAACCCCTTAATATAGCCTAATTCATTGTACAAATTCTAACATGCCTATTTTGACATGATTTAAGAATAAAACACGAATTATTCAATCACCATTTTAACTGCTCATGGAAACTGAAGGAATTGTTTACTCATTGTTTTGAACCAATATCAAATGCTCAGGTGGTTCATTTACATAAGTAATGGGGTGAGTGGGAGAAATTCCGCTTTCCACTATAATTTTAAAGACACTAGAGGTAAATTTCAAGGAGGTAATACAATTCCGCCTTCCACTATATTTTTAACTAAGGAGGAAAATTTCAGGGAGGTAAAATTCCGCCTTCCACTATTTTAAACTAGGTGGTACCTTTCAGGGGTAAAATTCCACTTTCCACTATATTTTAATCTTAAAGGAGTAAAATTCCGACGGGATAAAATTCCGAGTGGGTAAAATTCCGCCTTCTACTATATTTTAAAAAACACTAAGAGGTAAATTTCAGGGGGGGGGGGGCAAAATTACGAGTCGAGATTTTAATTAATATTATTATAATTCTAATTTAATCATATGAATCAAAATCTGACCTGCTATATAATAATTAGTTGGGGGGGGGGGGTAAATTTCCGACCACGAACACAATTCTAAGAGCAACTGTTCCACAAGTCTTGTGACGTCACGTTTTCCTCGGGGATAAAATTCCACTTCCCCACACATTCTACATTTAGAAACCTCTAATTTCATAAAGTGGAGAAAATATTGTCGTACACTTAGTTAGTGTTATTCGAAAGACAAAATTGGAAGTTTGGGTTGGAACATACTGCCTATAATGCTACAAAGTGTTTATAGGTAGGTTACATGAAAAATTGAAATTAGAATGTACTGTTACTGGTACTATCAAGCATATTATTTCCTGGCATTACAGTTGTACATAGTGCTGGAAATGGAAATATTTTACTGGGAAACGCAGAAAATTTTTCCCCATAGAAACTTCCAATTAAAAAAAGAAGTACGGAAAACGCAGAAAATTTCCCCTATAGAATTGAGAATTGCAAAAAAGGTAAGGGGAACGCAGATTTTCACTGTTGGTATTACGATTTGTAAAACAACGATGCTAAGGAGAATACAGAAAAAGAATTCCCTATATAAACTGCGAATTGTCGCATAATGGTAAATTAAACGCAAAAGTTTCTCCTCACAGAAACTGAGGATTGCAAAAAATTTCCAATTTCCGGCTAATTATTTTCGTCCTTCATAAACAGCAGACCTATACTAATTTCATTTTTGCAGTGTTTGTACTGTTAGAACTTACTAATCAAAGCCAAAACATCGTTCTGTTTTCGATTTGCTCTGTATTCCTTCCAAAAAACACGAAGAGAAGATTTTTTTGCCACCTTCTTGCACAAGTATAATATACCTCTATTTGTGGGTGAGGTGGGAGAGAGTATAGCAAATTTACCGCGGGAACGATTCAGGTCTGCTGGCTCTTTGAGCTCTTCGTGCCAAAGAACCAACGGAATAGAAGTTTCCCACCAATATTGGTTAATCACTCTTGAATTGTCACTTTCTCGTCTGCTGCACATGGAGTAACTTGTTTGATATATTTCTGTGTGTTTTAGCTTTCAAAGAACACCTACGGAACTGGTGCCTGTCATCCTGACGATCAAATAATACTTTTCTGCTGTGCACTGTAGTTCCCAGCTTATCTAAAAAATCCTTGACAGTAGCACAAGAATCCTATCAGTTTTATAGTATCAGGGCTGCTATTGACTAAACCGGTAAGAATTATGGACTTACGGACTAGGCATCTACGTTAGAAAATATGGACTTCAAAAACTTCAGAAAAGGGAACTATCACCCGCTTCCAGTCTCTTCGTTCCCTTAATTTTTTTATATATATATCCTTTTAAAGATGTACAAAATTGTGAACATACATTCAAGTGTAGTATACAATATAAAATACTATTGAATCAACGAAATACAAGATTTGATGATAATTAAGTACAGTATACAAATTGAAGACTACAGGGGAAAAGGGAGGTAAGTCACAAAGTGGTCAAAACCGAATTAAGACCACATTCATATAACCTGACAGATGTATTTTATATGGGTTTAATTGTAGAGCTAGACGGTGGATAATCACAGAGTAATTTCATGTTGGAGATGTTTTGTCTCATTAAAGGGTATTGACTTCCACACTTTAAAGCTTGCTGCTGTGTAAAACTGTGAAAATGTTACTTACCTCCCTTTTCCCCTGTAGTCCTCAATTATGAACTACTATGTTCAAGTCTCTTGTAATTCTTTCTGGTATTTTCAACAAGCATTTTAATTTTCTTTTGTATGTGTTCTGCTAGCTTTCTTACCTTTGTTAATTCATGAAACATAGCTTGAGCCATCGCTGTTACCTTGGCATTGTTTTTCTTGTCGGATGTTTTCTTCAGTCTCTCGCTCGCCTTCTTTGAACATGTCGTGTGCTAGATCCGTTTTTTCTTTCTCCTTTATCATCAATACTTTTAGTCTTCCTTAGGCCTCTGCCACTTCCTCTCTTCCCTCTTAACTTTTTTCTTTTTTTCATTTCTCAGTCTTTCTTCCTCTTGATTTTTTCCTGATCCTCACACACTGTACTTTCCACGCGGGGTTACCGACTGAAAATTGTCAAATGTAGGACAAGACTACAAAAAAGCAGGACATATTCAAAAAATGCCAGACACATTGAATTTTCAGCATGGAACCTCTTTACTAGCAGAATCACGTTCGTTATGTATACTATCATCTACTGGTGAAAGACGAAATAGTACCTACTGTATGCTGGTTCTTACCATTCTCTTGTGCTTCTCGCAATTTCACGAACGGAAACAAAAATAATGGAGTGCGATATATCGACAGTACTACCAACCACGCACCCTAGCAGTAAATAGCAACAAATTACCACTCGTGACCGCCAAGTTTACCGTAAATAACACAAATCCGGAAATGTCTGCTCATTTTATTTTTAAAATGCCGGACTCTTTTCAAGAAAGAAAACAAATGCCGGCTTGACCTTACTAGAAAGGTTAAAACCGGTAAAATCCGAACGGTTGGTAACCCTATTTCTACGTGCAGTTTTGGCCATGATAATAAGCTCCCTTATTATAGGTACTAAATGAGGTTGCTTAGCACGTAATTGAAGCCCACACATGACATCCATGATCGCATTCAATGTTCGTTCACATATGGAAGTTCTTGTCTCAGTTAATGCTAACGAAGAGCCTGAAAACCCATGCCCCACAAAGGCAGTGCCATGCGATAAGCCTAGTGAATCCTTTTCAACCTTGGCCACATTTGGGTACTTTAAATCAGGTTTGTCTTCTTTAAAATAAGAGATTTTACTATCTTCGAACATCCTTCTTACTGGCTTTAGTCACACGATTCTTTGCTTCCACGCAAGTAAAACTTTTAAACATACTTGATTTAAATGACTGTTTCCCTTTTCCGGAAACCTTTGACAGAGCTCAAGGCATCTCATCAGAGAACTCGATTTTATAAGCACGAAGAAAGATTTCTTTATTGAAGACAAGACACAACTAGTCCAATCCCCCCAGCCCACACAGACACACCTTGGGGCTTTCAAGATATGTATATAAAATTCTGACTATCCTTTCAAGTTCTACAAAGAGAGAGGATTGATAATAGATTCATCCTTTTGAAAGGAACCAACAAATCTTGAGAACATTTTACACTTGATTCACAGAATAAAGTTCTGTTCTCACTGTTTCACTCTTAGGTAGTTGACAGTATCTCCATGGTTACTCCTATTCAAGGATTCTCCCGCCAGGGTGAACGAACCATCGTAACGGGACATGCTTCAAAAAGCTGTAACTTTGAATTGTTTGAAAGTCTTTATAGACGAGATGGCGAACCATAAAAAAAGCTGTGCACACAGATAATAAATCTGACGCTTCTTCACCTAGTTGTTTTGGTCATTTTCTAAATGCATTATGAAGCACATGTATATTACCATTCTCAATATTCTCTTGTGGCTTATTTCTACTTTCTTTGATACTTGATTCATAATGCTCTTAACATTTTTATTAACATTTGGGTCATCAGAACCAAGCTATGATATTTGCTATTAGTATACCCCTGGCGTATCTTATATTGTAGTATTCGTTCGATATCTTTTGATGTTCCGTTTTAAATCTATTGTATACCTCGACTAATATATAATGTATACTCATACTGTAACGGTTATATGTTTCTTATATCTGAATTATTGATATATTTTGATTTCTGACGTTGTCTACTGCTGTTAATGCCCTAATGGCAATAAAATTGTTTCTATTCTATTCTACAACAGCCTTCGTTTGAAAGTTCTGCTTCATTAATAGCCGTATCGAATTTTTAAAAAAAATCCACTGCCTAAGTATTACCAATGAAGTAGGTACGCAGGTGTTCAGTCACAATCATACTTCTTTTATTCGACCAATACCTCCATATCTCCTCACAGCAATTTGAAGTTCTTTCTTGGAGGCACTACTGTTTGTTTCATCATACAAAATTGAGAAATATTCACCTGCCATATCTCTAATTTCTTGTTTGAAGTATGGCCCGAGTACATCTGTAACAAGGTATGGAACCTAGGTTCGTGCCGAAGAGAAATCGTTTGGGATTGCATTGTTTCCACTAAACATAGTACGAAATATATCTTTGATAACATCACATAACTTAAAGGGAAAGTATGACGCAATACATTGCATCACCTAAATTAGGTCTGTTGCTGTGGCACCAGTGTTTACATGATATAGCTGGAGGAAAGGGAATGGTGCCACTTCACTAACACTTGAAACACAGTGCCTGCTTACAACGAGTTTGAATTAAGCACGATTCAATTTCAGTCTGCAGTTTTTCTTGTGTTTGTCTCCTTTGGCATGTTATGAGGAAAAGAAAAGCACAGTCTTGTCATAAAAAATAAAAAAAATATATTAACTTTGAGTTCTCTTTACCCATTCCTTAATGTAATACAGTTCTCATTTTTTTTTTTTTTTTATCAAACTAAACAGTCCTTGACATGACACTTTCCCATCTTTTATCATTTGGCTACTGGTCTTATTTAAACACCTACAAACATAAGTTTAGTTGCTGATATAATTTTTCTAAAACTACCTTCTTATTTTCTAACAGCAAACACAACTACTGTACTACAATGAAGTTGTAAGAAGACAAGAGTGACTGGAAAACAGAATAATTTTAAAAAAATGAAAAGAGGAAGGATATATATATTTGGAGACAGTACGAAGTCCTACGAACGGAGCACTGTACTTAAATAGCAGGGAGCTTTCCACACCATTTTATACTTAGCCTAAAACCACAGTCTTAAGACATCAACCGCTTAAAGATATTTATTCCAACAGTAAAATGTCTAGTCCAGTAGTCTAGTCTGCAGTTAATGAGATAAAGTATAATTATTTTTTAACTTTATAAATACAAACTATATTGATATTGGATTACTGTTCACCAACTGGTTCAACAGAACAGCTTTCACAAAAATGAAAGAATTTTAAAAAAATGAAAAATATGGCATTTTAACGACTCTTTTCAGAAATATGGACCAAGTCTTAAAAATATGGACTTTTATAGTCAAAGTTTAAAAATATGCACTAAGTCCTAAAATAAGGACCAAGTGGGAGCCCTGTAGTATCACCTTCAAAGAATACACTCATGGGCAAGTTTACAGGATTTGAAGTTACTGAGAGCGATGAATGAGGCAAATGCGCTTACCATAGTCGGCGTTAGCCAGGCTAAAATTCGGGAACCGGACATTATGATTGTGATTTTCCTACACACCATGTATTGTGGATCAAGGTTAATTGTTTTAATGCGAAAGGGGTCATGAACAATTTTTTGACGACTGGCTTGTGATACCACAGCACACACTGTGCTTTTTTTCGGATTTGAATACATTTCTGGTTTCTTGGGTACTGTGCTTCTTTTACTTACAATGTATCAAAGGAGCCTAAAACAAAAGGAACTTAGATACTTATTCAATAATTTGCCATAGGGTCCAGTTCTCTATCTTGCAGGTCCCTACAGTTAGATATATTTGGATTCAGGGAAATACTTTGTGGACACCTTGTACACCTTTTAAATGAATAAACAAATTTCGCTCCCATTAAATATTATGATCTACAATCCTGTTGGTCTAACTAAAGATGATATAGATCCTTAATCATATTTTTATTTTGTTAACACAGCTAAAGTTTCAAAAGAACTTTCTGTCGAAAAATCACACATACATATAATTGAAATAAAGGGGGGGGGGGGGAGAGAATACTGTTGATAAAGTCTAAAAATAGAATGCTATTTACACTGTTACCTTTTCATTCTTCTTTTGTTCAATCGTTACTTAAATGGTACAAATAATAACAATACTGTAACAAAAGTTATACTGATATTAACATCAGCATACTTGTGTCTTTGTTGAATAACGTAGACATAGATCTTTATCCAAATTTCTGTACCTTGTTCATACCGCCGAAAGTTGTTGTGGAAAAATACACCTACAAAAGAGACAGAGAGTATATATATATATGGGATCATCTTTTGACGCCTAAAAGCTAGGAAATGGGATGGTACTTACACCGCTGCTTCAACTCCTTTCAACAGACACTCCAATAGTACAAATTACATTGCCACCGAGTATTCCAATGAGCATACCTGTTATTAATTTAAGAGAAAATTGTTACATAAAGTAGACCTTGATCTTTAACCATACTTCTTTACCTGTTCAGAAAGTCACAAATGGAAATTCAGAACATTTGTTGTGCAATGCATAATGCAAGCTACGCTTTTCATCTATTGTTGCGAATGTATGTTTCTTCTCATTGCAATAAATGGTTATACCTCCATATGTTAGCACGCATAAAAAGTCTCTTGGGTTTTTATAAAAAGTTAGTCAGGACCGCGTAAGATTCTCGACGATTGTAATACCAATACCCTTAAATTCCCGTTTGTTTCTACAGAACAATATTCTGTAACATCACGACGTAAATTTAACCAAATTGCACGAGGCTTAGCTTCCAATATTGTTCTTTTGTGCACCTCCTCTCGGAGATCTTCCAATATACCAAGATTTCCCTTGGCCATCTCAATGAATATTTCCGTTTTTGTACATTCCCATTTCATTTCCTTAATTCCAAAAATCCTTACGTTATTTCTCTGCTGCGACTGCTCAAAATCATCACATTTAGCATTTCCTTATCGTAGCATTATGATTTCAATTTTGGTTTTATTTACTTTCTAGATCCTTAACCACTTGTGTATTGAATTTGGAAGTCTAATATCTTGAAATTACATAAAGGTAAAAAACTAGAAACCTAAAACGTTTATTACGCTAGTCAAGTACGTATTACATTCAAGGGGAAGGGTTCAAGCTTTGTTTATTTTATCCTGACAATGGGGAAGGAGATCAGAGCAATGTTTACGTAAGATTCGCTTTAAACAATATTAGCGTAGAATTCAAGATTTTTTGGACTACAAAATAACGATAAGAAATTAGACATGTCTTGCGTAGGCATAAAGGGTAGGGGGAGACTATCAGCTTATTTTTGCTCACACGGGGGAAGGGGTTAAAATAACTAAAACCATACTTATGTAATACTGGGCGGTTAATAATTAGTTCCGTTTCAGTTCTCTTATTTCCACTCTGAGACACACAAGGACTTACCTTCATGGGTGAACTAGGAAAGAAAGTAAGATTCGACTATACTATTCCAGCATTCTCCTGGTTTGAATATACCATTCATGCACTGACTGAGGAAAATTGTATCGGGACTGGCTCAATCAGTGTTTGAACGTTATTACAATGTCGAATAATAATCAATTGAATTAAGTATTATCTCCCTCTTCTAATAGTAACTAGTATTTTCTTTTAAATAAAAAGGTTGTCTATCTTGAAAGGCACAGAGCTGTGATACATTTCAACGTCTCTCTGTACAGAATAAAAGCAAAGTTCTCTATGAAACTGAAATGGGAAAAGTGCAACGGAAAGTTTCTACGTATTTCCAAGTCTTGTGACCTATATGTAAAAGAAGACCACAAACGTTTCGGAAGAATTTAGATACTTTAGAAATAACTGACAAGTGAGTGAGAAACATTACCATACAGCACTTTTTGTTCTGTACAAAATTGCTATCACTTTTCAACATAGTATATTGTCCTCTAAAATTTACAATAACGAGATATTATAACAGACTTTCATTTGTTTAATTTGGAAACAACGACAAATTATCAACAAAAGCAATAATCTCAAAATTAAGATTCAGAAAATATTTAGGTTACATATTTTCTTTTAGTAACAATTATAACACATTCTAAATATTGTTAATAGCATCATTTGAATCTGAAATGGAGTATCATCTTTGTCCTCTTGCAATCAGAGAATGACTTAAGTTTTAAATTGTGAAAGATAATGTGTTCTTATGAGTCCAGACCATATTTAAGGTGGTGTTAATAAGAAAGAAAAATAATAAAAACACAAAATTTTATTATTCAGTAAATATCAACTACACCGCTTTAAACAAACTCATAAATTAATATCACAGCATGTATTTTAATATTTTTCTTGAATAGACTTTTGAAAAGGAGAAAACCAATTCGAAATATAAACGTTTTAAGTACTATAACAGTGAAGAATAACAGGATAAAATTTCTTCTAAAAATATTTCAAATATTAAAGTAACATAATATTTACATCTCTAACTTCTCTTTTCGGAAAACAAACACAGTATAACAAGTAACAAACACTGATTATTGCACATAGAATACGATCACAAATGTGATGAAGAAGTATTAAGATAGAATTCACATTGTATAAAGATTTACCTTTACTAGCATAATATATTTATTAAGTATTGTACAGTAACAAAGTCAACTTTCTATAACGAAATTAATAACTGACGATCATATACAAGGATGTTATTAAGAACAAAGAATCCATCCTTACTGATATGTTGAAATATTCTCTGTAAGTGCCATTATTTGTAAATGCACATATTGTGGAAATCATCTGAAATAACTCATGCAATGAAGTATATGAAAATAATTTCTAAGAAATACATTTGCAAATACAAATAAACATAGTTGAAACGAAAAAAAAAAATCAGAAAATAAGATACAAGGATTAAGAAACTGTTAACACTATACAAACTCCTGATGATCAATTTTATATTTTTCCACCACTTCTAAGATCTCTTTTGGAAACGTTTTGTCTATAGAACTAAACCAAAAACGATTCTGTTTGTCTTACATAAAAAAGCCAATTAGTATTCACATTCCCAAAAAAAAAAAAAAGAAGAAATACATAGCATAGGAAAACAAAAAAGAACATAGTTATTTCATTTTTCCTCTCTACGTCGCACGCATTCTTGGCTGGGCTTTATTATTTGAGCAAAACTCATTTGACACATTTTAATATCCTGCCTATATCTTTCAAATCTACACTTCTCAACATCTACATTTATGTATGTTATAACTCTTTCAACTAAAACTGTGCTAGTCAATCTGACAGGACAAATTTACACCCAATTCCAATTAATCTGCAAACAGAAACTACAACAATGTATATATAAAAGAAATTAGAAGTATCATAATTACCATACTGAATTAATTTCAGATGTCAAATATTTATACTTCAAGTATTGCAGCAAAAATTTATACATTGAGGTTCTTATGATTTCATTAAATCAATTTTCAGTAAATACAAAACAATGCTTTATGAATCTCAGTATACATAATCGAATTAATCATATTAATCCACCATTTACCGCAAATAAATCCCGCATCACATTTACTTATTATCAATTTATTTACTGATGTTTCAAATTATAATTAAAATGTTTTACGAGAATTTAAAGTCTGACAGAAAGTTTATTTAGTGGTGAAAATCTTCTTAGATAGATTTCACACATCATCAGAAAGAAAACACCAAGTCTTATATATATCACGAAAGAAGTATAGCAAAAAAATTCAAACGTGTAATTACTTATTTTTGAGTTATTTAACAATTTCAAAGTATTCATTTTTAAACGTGGATGAGTGGAAGGTGTGCACTGACAAGTCTTTACATATAGTTCCAAAACTTACAATTTTGCGCGTTTTTACTTGATTTATTTTTATTATTTAATTCACATTTTGTGGACTGGTCAAGCATGTATGGTCTATGACTGCTGTAAGTCTGAGGAATAAAGTCCTTCGGTGAGCACTCCTCCGGGTAAAGGGGCGAAGAAGACAACGGCCAGGGACTTCATGTAGGCACCTTCCCAGAATCCGTCTCGTGACACTACGGAAAACTTGCGAGGATCGAAGCAAGGGACATGAATCTGCGGTCTGTGTGCTTCTCCAGTACAAGATTTTTGAGTTGAGAAAACTCCGTACTAGTCAAATTAGCAAAGTCTAATAATAAGATAAGAAGTGACGCTACATTGTTGATCTAGTTATACTAACATTATAAATCGGCAATATAAAGATTTGTTAAAACAATCGCACAACAGTAATCAATAATGTTTTTTTTTTATCACAAGTACATATTGGTACTGTGCAATTTATAATAATTTTCATAGCTTTTCACATAGCATAAGACACTACTGTTCTGGTATTTCTTAGTTGCTACGTTTACATTCTTATATTGCCAGTCACACTCACACAAGAACTTCAAAAAATTATCAAGAACGTAATATAAGGAAAATATGATACACTGAGGCTAAGTCATAAATGGGTATGAGGAAACATAAGAAAGGACTAAAAACAAAGGGAAAGGAACATTATATTTAACACATAATCTCGCTTTGTAACAATCCTTAAAAAATATTTTAAGAAACCAAATATTATTTCAACGTTTAAAACATGAAAGAAAGTAAATTTGCTCACCTAAACACCGGTATATGTGTATATATGAAATATACTGCTTCTTTTTATAAATATATTTCACTTAAATACAAAACACAGTTGACAAAGTAAAAATTTATATATCATAGTTATACACTTGAAGTTACAGAACTTGTGATCTATTTGCAGTTTATTGCAATGGGTTTATGTTCAATCTAATCCAATAACATACAGTTTTGGAAGAGCCTTACAACAGGACAATCTATATGAACTTCGTATATTTAAAGGAACGACCAATTAACTGTAATGCAGATAGATTAATAGTTGAAACGGAAAAAAGGACTTGCATTTGTGTTAGGGATAACACACAACTCTCACTGACTATATGAACGTACATATGCATTACTAAAGTTTAGAAAACTATAGAACTCCCTGTTAATTGCTACCTTTTCATAATTGCTTGATCTACCAAGTACTCTTCTTTTTCTACCTCTCATACAAACAACAGCTTCGCTCCACCAATGGTAAGCAACATACTACAGTGTATGAAGACAAGAAAAAAACAATAACGGAAGTTCGATCAGCAAATATCAATTAAATAAATACATAAAATCAGAATATTGCTTACCAGGTAGTGCAAATATTGGTTCCTGGTTCCTCAGAGATTCATTCCATTATTATTAAAATATCATTGTATTTTATTCCACTACTATTAAAATAATAAACAACTGTAACAGTCTGCAGCATAAAGACTTTAAAGAAATAATATATACAAATTTGTTTAAGTGGAAATAAACACATACCTATGAAGTAAAACAACCGCCAGAACACTAATACAGTGTAATTATAAACGAAAAGATTTTTAAATTTATCAAAATTTTCGACACTGAATTACAAAGTAAAATATGAACATAAAAAAATGAGCACGCTTTGTGTTTGTAAGCTACCAAAGAGTGACATGACATTTTCTGCTCCTTTGCACTCTTTAATGTATTATTTACACAAAAAATATAGGTCAATGATCACTCGAGGTTAAAAAACACAGCAGAAGTGTTCTTCGAGTTTGTGGACTGTATTTCAGTTAATACAATTTCCATCATATTTCTTCCTTCTCTGGTTGTCTACAGGAAGGGGAACGCTATAATTCTTCGAGGTTTTATTCAGTTTCCGACAGCCTTTCAGGGCAAGTTTCGGGAACAATACTCACTAAAGTAGCAGTCACTTATCAAAATTTTAAGTCGCTTCCACACCCGTGATTCATTCTGTATTCAACGTATTTGATTCCAGTATTATGCCAGAAATAGAGAGCTGCTACAACTAGTAAATGCCACCACTGATGAGATGAGCCAATATAGTCGAATTTACCTGAAAAATAATTTTAAAAGTACAACAATGAGCTTTCATTTCAAGAAATTTTATAGGCCTAATTCATATTCTACAATGCGACTGATTATATATTACCATAGAATAATCCATTCTATTCTCTAAAATAAAAATAAATACTCATATAAAGTAAAGATACCCAAGCCTCTTCCTTACTAGAAAGCTGATATGCAAGTCTCTTCTTTACTAGAAAGCTGATATGCCGACCCCACTGGTCGTGAGATTTGAGGCATGTGGCTAGCGACCAAGATGTTTCGGGTTCGAATTCCGGTTCAGACTGGATATCTTGTGGATTTTAAAACAAAGAATTCATATAATCGGCTTGGAGCGAAGTCAATAGTTACTAAACATAGCAAACACAAAATAACGATGATCAAAGACCTTTATTATCAAATATCAAAGGTTATGTACTACCTTCTGTACGTTACATAACTGCAAGTGAAATGCACTCACAAGTAACACTTCGCTCCTTTGAATAAGGAATGGCGAAATGTGACACATATGCTGAAAGAGCCAGTCCTAATTAAGATGCATATGGATTCCCAGCGTCAGTCAGGAATGGGTTCGGAAGTTATGGGCCTGTAAAGTTAACATACGAATCCATAGGAAATATCACGTCTAGGCATTTCCTTGACGTCTCTTTCTGCTAACCTGAATATGGAATACAGCAGAAGATATTTCGGGACTAACTCCTTTGATATCGTCCAATGATAATTCAAGAATCAAGGCTTTATCAAGTAACAAGACATGTATATGGATACAGGACTTCCTGAAAAAGAACTTGTGGTTGAATAATTGGTCCACTGTAAAATACTGTAAGAGAGGTTTATTTGTTTCAAAGCTTTATAGATGGCTGACTATAATAATCAAGACAGGTAATGAAAGTTTTAAACAAGACTAATATGTTTCAGGACATACATAAAGTAGTACACTATATCATGTGCTGAACAAACTCATAGCCTAATATACGGAAGTAACTATCAGCAAACGCAATATTTACAAATTAGTAAAACATCATTGCCCCACATTTAGAATACAGTGAAAAATATGTAGTAATGTAAGTAAATCTTGACCGACAAAATCATTTAGAACCAAAGAACAAGTCAATTTCATTCCGAAAATATGATGTTGTTAAGATACAACTATCATAACTAAAATACTAGCCATGTTTTGATAGATTTACAAAAAATGTCATTTGATATAAATACTCTCTGGGTACCGGATTAAGGAATATGTGCAAATGCTAAATTGAATCTTATTCTCTTGTAACGTAGGTATATTATCTGTTAGTGTTTGAATTTAGCAAATCTCCATTTCCGAAACATAATAAGTAGTATCGATTAGGCCTAACCCAAAGTGATATATACAATACTTATGTAGTTGTAACCTCCATGGCTAACAGTTGTGCAATCTCGTTCTATTTACAAAATATTGCTGCATGTCATAAACTAACCGACAGCAAACGTAATATTGAGCGTAAGTGTATATACCTACTCAATTAACAAAGTGCAAAGGTGTATTCTAAACTCGAACAAAAGCCTAACCTAACTAACGATAACAAACATAATTATAATGATTGGGTTGGTTCATAACAACCTGACATCGCATTTTCTGTTCTCCTCTCACTTTGTCCACTTCTCTCTCTCGCTCTCTTCTTCTTTTCTTCTCTTCCCTCTTTTTCCAAAGTAACTTTGGCAAGTCATCGTCTCTTCTTTCTCGATCATTGTTTGATATAGAAAATACTAACGTGCTCTATTCTTCCTTTACAAACGACAGATGGATCCGAAAGTTGTAGT
Organism: Lepisma saccharinum; assembly: GCA_022664845.1. Classification (NCBI taxonomy): domain Eukaryota; kingdom Metazoa; phylum Arthropoda; class Insecta; order Zygentoma; family Lepismatidae; genus Lepisma; species Lepisma saccharinum. The sequence goes on from JAGDQP010000074.1 coordinate 169,728, forward strand.
CGCAGCTCTGGTCACGGAGTTCGGTACAAGTGGACGACCACCGAATCTGGCGGAAAGAGAGATGATCTCTCACATCAAGTCTCTTTTGACCAGTGGCATGGAAGCCATTCAGGAAATACGGACACTTGGATTCGGCAAAGGAGATGGCGATGAATGGGATCAGAATCTGGATTTCGGAGACGATGTAACAGATGAGCCGTGTTCATCACAGCAGTCGCAGACCTCGCAGTCTTCGACGTCACTTTCATCGGGTTCCGAGTACTGTCCTTTTCCGGAAACGAAGCAGAAGTTCTCCACTCCAAGGGGCATGACTGAACACGAGTGGAATGATTACAAGAGGGCGTACTTCTGGACTTCCACGTGATGAGCGTGCAAAGGCAACGACTGTTGTGAACCAGTTTACGTACATTAGAAGTATGAATGAACGTGCTGCAAAACTTTGAGAAGAAGATAAACCAGTCATCGTTGCGTGCTGTAAATCAGGCAGTTTTGGAGCAGTTCAAGGAAAAACAGGAGAATGGCGCTGTCATCCACGATCGCACATTACGGATCTGGGCAATTGAGTTAATCAAGCAAATGGATCCAAACAAAACGCTTCAGTTCAAAGCATCCTCATCTAGGATGTACAGGTTCAAAAAGCGAAACAACATCGTGGACAGAGCAATCACGTACAGTCAGCACGAACTGGAAGGAGAAAGAAGCAAACGTCGCTCAACTTGCGGATGCTTTCATTGAGCAAACACGAAATCTGATCATCAGTGAAGACTTCGCAAGTGTTTAATGCAGATCAGACTTGCTTTGACAAGGAGCTGCATGGACATCGGACGCTACGATCGAAGGGAACACCGGTCGTCAGAGCAGTGGTCGGATCTATGGCTGCAACAATTCATAGCTGTCATCTCGATGGATGATGAGATTCTTCGACCAATGTATGTCCTTGTGTCCGAACCATCTGGCAGATTCCCTGCATCCAAACCAGCGGATCCTGCGAACATCAAAGCATTCGCAGGCAAGTCGGCAAACATTAGTAAGGAGGACTTGAAAAAGTTCTACACCGAAGCTTTCTGCCCAAATGTTCCTGCGGATCGAAAGAAGATCCTCCTGCTCATTGACTCGTGGTCTGCAAACAAGGATGACAATCTCTCTGACGCCTTTAAATCCGCAGATGTTGATTTCAAGAAGAGGCTGATTCCTGGAGAATGTACAGGAAAGATTCAACCATTGGATGTGGACTTCTTCAGGCCGTACAAGTCATTCATCAGCTACGTAACTGACACACTGGTGTAGATGAGTGATGTGAACATCTGGCATTGTGACCGATTCCTGGTATTGCAGTCGTTCACAATCTATCAGTTCAGTGCTTCCAGGTTCAGGAACTTGAGTCAGTACGCTTTCTACAAAGCTGGTTACTTGGACGAAGCACCGGGAATGTGGATTTACCCTCACGATTACTGTTTTGACTCAAGTGTTCCAAGTACCTTTTGTCAAATGTGCGCACTGTGAACAAACTTTTTGCGCTTGTCATGCTCTGTTTCTCGATCTGCGCATCAGATTGTTCTCTGTAAATGCTTCCAACGTGCTTCAATAACAATCCTTTGATTTAAACCAAATTCAGTCTTGTTGTCTGTTTGAATGCTATCTTCCACTTGCCTCTCGTGCTTTATAGATTGTATGGTTTCTATGTAGTATATTACATAAGGTTAGCAGACGTGGTATTGGATTCCTATGTTAACTTTACAGGCCCAAAACTCCAGAACCCATTGCTGACTGACGCTGAAAATCCATATGCATCTTAATTAGGACTGGCTCTTTCAGCATATGTGTCACATTCCGTCATTCCGGATTCAAAGGAGCGAAGTGTTACTTGTCAGTCTGTGTACATCTAAGTCTTTTCTAACGTAAAAGGAACGAACCTAAATATGAAAATACAAGAGAATAATAGCTTTAATCAAGCTCAGTTGTTTGAGTGAGTGAGAATAAAATAATGTATGGAGAAAGCAAGACCTGTGTCAGCTAGCCACAGCAGGAAACCTAAGATTAGATCAACTGTAATTTTAGACCAGCTGAAAAGAGAAACTTACAATACTGTCTTGCCTGTCTCAGTATACGAATTAATATCCGTATTTTAAAAGTATCCATATAATAGACTTTGGTATTTAACAGAGACAGCACCTATAATATTAGCGTCACTATTAACAAATTAAAGAAATGGATCACGCCAGAACTGGAGTAATGGAGGTAAGTAACAGAAAATAGATTAACATCAACGACTTCACAACATAATTTTCAGAAGAAAAAGATTATTATTATTATCATTATGCCCCCTATAGCGTAGTGGTTACGAGTGATGGACTACAAATCGCGATGTTCCAGGTTCGAATCTAGCCGGAGACAGCAGCAAAAATTACAAACTATACCTGAAGACAAGAGAAGAGAAACTATCTCAAATAGGAGAAGAGATATATAGTTATGAAGCCAAAGGTCTATACCAATATCTATACCAATAGGCAGGAACCATTGCCACTAAGCTTCCGTAAAGAAATTCTATTTTGTTTTAACCATAACTATGCAATGATGTTTTTACATGAACTATGCAGGTTTCTGCAATCATTGTTATTACGTTCTTTGTCTACCAAGAAATGTTATATATCTCTCTACTGATCCCATTATATATCTGTCATCTTCTGACCATTTGAAAGTATTCAAGTTAATCGAGTAATTTTCTTTAATAAAATGGTTTGATATTCCAGATTGCGCCTGTGCGAATATATACCATATATCCACCAAACCTCTCCTTTATTGCCTCTTGGTTTTCGTAAAGTAGTCTTAGCACAGTAATCCTGTCCACACTAGAGCTGAGCTGGGGATATCCGAAATACTTGCTACGTTCCGTCAATATCGAACTCATTTTCTTATCCGCGTTAATACATACCTAAATACCTGAATATCATATCTCCGTAATATCCTTTTAAGTTTTTCTGTTATCTTGAGTACGTTCGGAAATGGAATCGTTTGTAGAGTTGAAGAATGAGCCTTTATATTCTCTAATCGAGTACTAATTTTCCCCTTGTTTAACAATTTCCTTTGAGTACACTCTCTTGATAGCTAAGCTGTTGAAAATTCTTTTCTTTTCAATGCATCTTTGTAGAGTACTGTATAAGCTCAAACCTCTTCCTACAAAGTTAAACCTAATTCTCTACTTTTGTTATTGGATATGATTAGATGAGGCATGAATGTAACAGCAGTGGTTTTCGGAATACTTCGTGTGGAACCATTTGTTCTGTCTTAGTATCCAAAAATCGAGAAAACACATCATGTAAACTCCTCTTTCTCTTTTGCTACTGTGATATTTGCATGTGCCGAATTCCATAATTGCACAAGTGACTTGAATTAAGTCATAGACATACAGGAAAATGTTGATGCCTTTCCTTGTATATCGATACAGGTCAAAACACGTTTCTCGAAATTTCCAGAACCAGGTTGGCTAATCTGGTCTCCCACCAGGCGCCTCCCCAGGTGGCGGATAGAGGAATGCCGACCAGATATGGTGGGTACCGGAAATATTCCGGGGCGGACCAAAACCAGTACTGCTGCCTTGCAGTTAGTATAGGGATCTACAAAGGCTAGGGGAAGATAACCCCGAACAAAAATATCATGGTGAGGGGAAGCAGCATCACCACTACCACTCTGAGGCTGAAGATGAATGACATCGGCAAGGCTCAGAGATGGACAGAGGACGACATCTTGAATGACTACCGTTACTGCGAGGTCGTAGAGCTGACAACTCTACACCGCTAAAACATGCCAAGAAATAATAACAGATGGTTCATGATTTTCCTGGGGTAAAATATTCCGGAGGTAAACTAGTCCCTCATTCGGATCTCCGGGCTGGAACTGCTTCAGGGGGCTCCAAGAATAGGATTAAGAAAGACCTTAGAATAGGAACGTGCGAACATTATACCAAACGGGCGTTCTTCAGGTGGCGGCACGCGAGACCCAGAAGTACGAGCGATACAAGAAGTTCGGTGGGAGGGTCAAGATAGCATCCCACAGGGCAAGTACACTTTCTACTACGGGGGAACACAGTCTCACGATTTAGGAACAGGATTCCTCATTAAGAACAGTATCCTTCAGGCGGTTCAGAATATAGAGTTCGTAAACGAAAGACTATCGTACGTTACGATACGTACTCGATGGGACAACACGGTTTTATTAAACATCTATGCTCCGACCGAGATGGCTACTGATAACGACAAAGATATATCCTACGATGAGCTAGAAAGGCTGTTTGGCCGATTACTGAAGTATAATTCGAAAATTGTGTTGGGTGATTTCAATGCAAAGGTAGGGAGGGAAGAAAAATATAGACCTACTATAGGCAAATACAGCCTTCACGAAAAGACCAACAATGGATAAAGACTGATAACTTTCGCGATTTCGAAAAACCTACTGGTAAAGAGCACGTACTTTGAACACAAAGACATACACAAATACACATGGGTATCTCCGGACGGTAAAACCCTCAACCAGATCGATCACGTATTAGTAGACAGACGAAGACACACCAACATAATGGATGTTAGGTCGTACAGAGGAGCGGAAGGTGACACCGACCATCAATTAGTGATCACAAAAGTAAGGAAAAAGTTATGCATCACGAACAGAGAAAGCAAGGGGTCAAAACAACTGAAATTCGAAGTGAAACGATTAAATAATCTTAGCATAAAAGTAGATTACCAACTCAAACTCTCAAATAGGTTCAAAATCCTAGCCGACTCGAGTAATAATAATGATGATACTAATAATGAAACTGATGTAAGTAAAATGTGGGAGCTAATTCGTGAAACAATTAAGAGCACAGCGAGGGAACGTGTAGGTGAGAAGAAACAACAGAAAAACAAACCTTGGTTTGATGAAGAATGCTTTAAGCTTCATGAGGAACGAAAACAAGCAAGGCAACGATGGCTAAGTAATAAAAGCTAAGCAAATACCAACCACTACAGTAACGCGAAACGAAATGCCACACTCGGGTTCAGAAACAAAAAGCGAGAAGATCTGACGCAGAAGATTCAGGAGATAGAGGAAAACGGGAAGACAAATAACATATGAGATCTATAAAAAGGGGTAAACTCGTTAAGAAAAGGTTACCAGCCGAGGTTAGGAATGATTAGAAATGAACGTGGAGATCTCCAGGCTGATCCAACTAAAATTGTCGATATCTGGAAAAGTTATTTCGACAAACTTCTTAATGTACACAACGGGGAACAAACAGAGGAATTTGAAATCCATACAGCAGAACCGTGTATTCCCGAACCTAGCGAGATCGAGATCGAAATGTCGGTAAAGAAATTAAAAAAATTCATATCACCAGGAATAGGAAATATTCCACTGAATTAATTAAAGCAGGAGGAACGGCACTAATCAAGGAACTACATAAATTTATAAGTGCTATATGGAGAAAGGAGGAGCTCCCAAAGGAATGGAAAGCCTCAATAATAGTTAATAGTTCCGATTTACAAAAAAGGCGATAAATCAGACTGTAATAATTACCTCGGAATATCGTTACTTCCAACCTGTTAGAAGGTATTAAGTAATATTCTGTTAACACGCCTAAGTGTATACGTAGATGAAATAATTGGAGATCACCAATGTGGATTTAGAAGAAATAGATCCACGTTGGACCAGATTTTTGCCTTGAGACAATTTTTGGTGAAGAAATGGGAATACAGTGGGACGGTTCATCATCTATTCATTGATTTCAAGAAAGCATACGATCTATCAAAAGGAAAAAGTTATAAAGTATCCTGATACGATTTGGAATTCCGAAAAAAATGGTTACACTAGTGAAGATGTGTCTCAACGACCCCATAAACAGAGTACGGATAGGTAATAATATGTCAGATAGTTTCAAGATTCGCAACGGACTGAAGCAAGGCGATACCTTTAACTTTGCATTAGAATATGCGATTTTAAAAATTAAAGGGGACAAAAAGGGGCTATCATTGAATGGTTTGAATCAACTGTTTGTATACGCGGATGATGTAGATTTAATAGGGGGACGATATAGATGCACTACAAAGCAAGCGATGAGATAGGTCTACAGGTAAACATAGATAAAACAAGATACATGATAACAAGCCGAAACAGAGGGAATGAAGGAAATAAAAACATAAGAATTAGGGATGGAGTTATAGAGAAAGTAAACAAATTTAAATGCTTGGGAGCATAAGTAAGAAGCAAAAATGAGGTCACGGAAGAAATAAACAGTCGCTTAGTATCGGGGAACGCATGTTTCTATTCAGTCCAAAAACTTTTAACATCGCGATTAGTATCAAGGAAATTGAAATTAAAAATTTACAGAACGGTTATTCTGCCGGTAATACTTTACGATTGCGAAGGTTGGAGTACGACTCTACAAGATGAACATAAATTACGTGTATTTGAAAATAAGGTTTTGAGAAAGATATACGGGCCGAAACGGGACGAGATGACTGGAGAGTGGAAGCGACTGCATAATGAAGAACTCCATGGACTGTACGATTCACCAGATGTAAAAATAGTGAGATCGCGACGACTAAGGTGGGCAGGCCATGTAGCTCGGATGGGGAAAAAACAAAGATTATATTCTATCCTGGTTGGTAGGCCCGATGGAAAGAGGCCATTGGGAAGACCGAAACGTCGTTGGAAGGACAATATTAGAAGAGATCTTCGAGAAGTAGATGTTCGTGATGAAAACTGGCTTGATATTGCCCAGGATAGAATCCAATGGCGAACGTTTGTTATTACGGCGATGAACTTGCGAGTTCCATAAGCCATAGAGTTAGTTAGTTAGGTTGGCTAATACGAAAGAAGATAGTGAATGTACAATTCCAAAGCCTTCAGCTTGTTAATAAATATTATCCTCGAATTGGAAGAACACGTTGCCCAAGGAATATTTTAGACACTTGAAAAAGTGTAAAGATTATATACAAAACACTGTGTATTAAAAACAATCGTATTGTATAATACACTGTTTTACATAAATATTGAATGTCCATAATAATTGACGCTAAAATATACGTTGTAAAGAGAATATCAGCATCATATATTTTTGTAGAAAAAAAAACGAAGAACAACGAAAATGCTTGTGGAAGAAGTAAAAGTTCATCACGAAGTGAAGGACACACAAATGCAAGAAAACTAGTTAAAGCACAGGAGTCAATTAAGTGAAATATAATTATACTGTTGAAGAAGAGAAATGAGGGGCGCAAAAATATTTTTAATATTCCAAAATAAATAACTAAAGAAAAAGGGATGTGGAAGATTTCAACTGCTTGAAAATTAAAAAAAAAAA
>JAGDQP010000074.1:185710-233610 GCA_022664845.1 Lepisma saccharinum
GATTGTGTTACACGACAATGCGCCATCTCACACAGCAAAACCAGTGAAAGACACCTTGAAATCGCTTGGATGGGACATCCTTCCGCACCCGCCGTACTCCCCAGACCTGGCGCCATCTGACTATCACCTCTTCGCATCAATGGGGCACGCGCTCGCAGAGCAGCACTTCAGCAATTTCGAAGACGTTGGAAAATGGCTCGACGAATGGTTTGCCGCAAAAGACAAGCAGTTTTCATGGCACGGTATGCATCAATTACCTGAAAGATGGGCGAAATGTGTAGAAGCCGATGGCCAATATCTTATATAAAACAAAATTAATTTCCCTTGAAAATTACGTGTTTTCATTACCAAACAAAACAGGAAAAAACTTATGCATACACCTGGTAAACTCGAGTTTTAGGAACGGCAGAATGATGTGCTGTCCTACAATGATGGTTTTTCGACAACTTCAAGTGGGTGGCAACTACTCATACATCATTTTCCTGTCTGCACTAGTGCTCGCCACTCCTGGCGACTACTAGGGCATGTGATAATTCTCCAAATGCAGTGATATTTGTCAATAAATTGATTGATTTTTATTCATAGATCATTTTGGTATTAGTTTGATCAACATTAGACCACCGGGACTAGTAGTCGCAAGAGGTCCAATTATTTCTGATTGACATGAATTTTCCGTCAGTTTGGCACTGTTGTGTTTATATATATGTGACTCAAATATTTAAAAGAGTATCACGGTACTGATCTACATTGATTTGGAAGTTATTTTACGTATAAATATCAAATAACTATTATCACAGCTGAAACCGTACTTCTCCTTTGAAAGTCTATATATAAATCTTCATATGTAAAATTTCTAATTAAATAAACGATCAATGATAGAGATACGTCGAATACATTCTCTGTATGAACGATTTCACTGATATCTCTAAGCCTGATTCATCGTTTAATTACATGAGTCACAGTTGTACTTTTACGAGATATCCGCATTTGAAAGAGGGCAGTGATACATCATATTTATTGGAGCAGTGCGCTGATTGGTATGTTTTTAGTAATGGATCGTGTAGTACTAGTACTATCAAAAGGCAATGTTTAAGACATTTTCTATTAAAAAAGAGACGATAGGTTTCAGTTATCTAATGCTCTAACGCAGTACAGCTTTGTTTAACTATTTCCCGAAGGCAATTAAGAAACGTGTTAGAAAATGTGTTCCGGGGCTACTGCTGCTAAAATTCATGTCTTTCCTCGCGGTACCCTTAGGTTAGGAACGAAACAAAAGGATAAAAGACGGTAGAATCCAGCACATATGTTGAAGAAAGACTGAGAAGAAGTGTTAGTGAATTGGATATTGTATGTAGCAAGATCAGGTTTCCCCGCGTCGAAAGATCAGGACTCTCCGATAAGTGGTAGCAATAAATGCAACATTGGAAATTAGACATCAAGAATCGAGTTTTAAAGATAAAGTTCCTTTGTTGCAAGAGGTGTTGAACGATATCGACCCATCTACCATTTAAAAAGGTTTCAAAGCTTGTGGAATCGTACCGAGCAATCCGAACCCCGTCATATAAGTCAAACAGAAGCGACAAAAAGTCGAAGATTATTTCGAAATAAGATATTCAAAATATGCCTTACGGGTAATTGAAGATGCAATGGGAGAGGAAAAAGTAATCAAAGAGATCTAACATGTGGGAAGGAAACAACAAAGACACGTCTTTACTTGAAGTACGGCAACAGATCAGAAATGCAGCCCCAGTTCAGAAAATACGATCCGTAGATTTACCTGGAAGCGTTACTGAAATAAAAAGGTAATGAAAGTGAACAAGCATTTTATCCTGAAAACGACATGGCTTTGAGTCCACTTTCTTCCTCACCAAAAGCTGCACCAACTCCACTCAGAACTCCCAAACCATCCAAAATATCCTTTTAGTGTTCCGAGTGCTTTCAAAAGAGCCTTATTCCCAGGAACGAATAATAATAAAAAGAAATAATTCCTATGTAGTGTCACACTGTCTCAACCTTAGCGAAATTATTTGAGAATAAGGCTTAGACAAACGCGAAGACAAAAGAAGAGACCAGAAGAAAGAAAGAATCACAATGAGAGAGGAGTAGGAAAAACTGAAAAAGAAAGGAAATGGCCACGCAAATATATATGTATATATGGTAAAATTGAGGGGCTCCATAGTCTAGTAGTTAGAGCATTGGACTCATGTCCGCGTGGTCCCTGGTTCAATTCCATGCTGGAGTCCTACTTTTCGGCGTCCATCCAGCGTCGTGAGGAAAACTGGGGAGTCACGCGAATAAAGACGTGACGGCCACTCGGTCTAGACAGCCCCTAATACGTCACCACACTGCCGTGACTCAGATGGACAAAGTTCCACCAAGCGCGGACAGACGGCGTTGGGGCAGGCTCAGACCTATCGGTCTGTAATGCCGATGGTTATTATTTATTATTATTATTTGTATATGGTAAAATTATGATAAGAAAGGGATTACTTACAGCTTGTTGTTCTATAGGTGAACACACGCACACTACGGTGGGACAATTTTCTTTTAATATTGGGGTTCGAGTTATCAAAAGTTGTGCATTGGTACCAAATAAAGCCACTAACACTTATAAGTATATAAATCTTTAATATTTCGGTGAATTTACCTCTTGGTCCGAGAGTAACAGACGCACAAATGAGGATAGAATAAAGACTAAGACGACAATAGTGCCACTTAGCGGACGACGCATCAAGTTTGGAAAACAATTGACTGTTATATAGCCCATGGATTTGCGGAGCGTGAAAAAATTGGCAATTGTACAGCGTATAAGTTCGGGAGGGAATTGTGGAAGGGAAAGTGTTGAAAATGCAGAGCTAACGGGTGTTTTAGAGTTATTAAAGGTAAGGATAGGATAGATTTTCGAGTTTAAACCATAAATAGAAGCGCCCTCGAACAGACGCCATGTTGAGGTGCTGGTCGTAGGGGGTAAAATGTGGATTATGGCAACCAGGAAAGACAGATCAAAATTGATGTTGTGAGACTGGGGCATCCGGTTTGTTGATAGTACAGAAGTGACGATGGTTTCCCATACGAATGGTATGGTTCTCTACACGACATTCACCATACGAATGTTAAGACCACACAACCTGTTTCCCCCACATAAAATTCACAGAATTTGCACGTTAGGATATGGCATGTATAACATTAGGGGTGTGGCATGTATCCTTGGGATTTACGGTGTACCGGCCACTACCAGTACTGATAGTGACCGTGGGAGAAGTGATGAAAATGGAGCAGGTCCTACCTCTGGGTCTCTTGCATATATGGGCGCCGGCTTGGGGTGGAGGCGAGGAAGGATTCGTACGGACCAAGATGTTTCTAAGATTAGAGGGATGCTGAAAAAGTAATCTAGGTTTGGTGGGAATACTGATCTTGTGTCTGAGTCAGATTGGAGAATGTAGAAATGTGGAGAGTGTAGGGTTTTGTTTCATTTTGGTTAGTTTACGATGGAACTGGGTGATTAGAGCCTATGGGTTGTAGGTTTGAGTGTGTGAGGATGCACGGCGAATCTGTTTGGTTACAAGGTTAGATGAGTAGTCTCGGTTGACTAGAGCCTCCTGGAGGCGTTGGTTGTACGTTTCAGTCGCAGACGTGGTGGAATTCAGGCGTTGTCCTCTGAGTGCAAGGGAGAAAGGAATCGCTTTCTTGGTGTGGTAAGGGTGGGAACTGGGTAGTGTAAATACTGCATGTGGTTGGTAGGATTTATGTGAACGAAAGTAGTAAGGGTGTTGTTTTTTAAGGTGATGTCCAGGTCAGGGAATGTGACTTTTGTTAGGGATGGACCAAGTGAACTGGACAACACGGAATTGGTTCAGCTGTTCTAGGAATGTGTTGAGACTGGTTTCACCATGAATTCATAACATCAGGATATCATCCAAATACCTTATCCAAAGTAGTGGGGTCAAGGGCTGCAGAAGCAAAAACAGAGTTAAATTTTGTACATATGTACTTTTAACAACTAATGATGTTTCGCCAGGAGTTAAGTAGATTCCATTAGTCATCATCATTTAAAAATTATCTTGTTCAGTAACATGATTTGATAATCCAAATTTCTTTTCGCCTCTCCGGATGTATTCCAAGTGTTATCTGAATTTCTTCTTGATGTCTCTTTTTGTTTGCCAAATAAGCTTTGTTTACAGCTGCAGTAGATATTGTAGAGGTGGAAATTGAATAGTGAGTTGTTGAAATACTCCTTATGGCCGCTCATCTTCATATTTTCCATGTCATATTTGGAATATTTGGTAACGGAACTCTTCGGCTTCTCAGTGATGCTGTTCGGAGTGTGAAATTCTGCTTTCTTCTCTGCTTTTTCAGTGATAACTTCGGGAAATATGTTTCTAGTGGCTAATGTTCGCAGAATGTTCTCTTTGGTCCAGGACTGAGAAATGCACAAGTTCAAACCTCTTTTGACAAAGTTGTACCAGATATTGAATATTTGCTGCCGAGTGTGGTTAGATGATGCATTAAGGTATATTGAACCAGATGTGTTTCCGATTTACTGCAGTTTGGAATATATTGTCCTGACGTGTGATCCGAAGCTCTAAAAAAATTGACGCCGTTTACTTTTTTAACTAGACCACAGGAAAAGGTACATTTGTTGGTTCTCCTGCAATTTACATGACAATAACTCTTGGCAAAACATCATTAAGTTGTTAGAAGCGCATATGAACAAAGCCTCCTTTTCTCATCTTTTTGTTGCTGTTGTTTTTCTATTGTTTTGTATTTTTTAACACTGTTATTTTGGCTAATGTTCACTTCTATTGCAAATAAAAAATAATACGTACCTATTTAAATAGTCCTATATTGTTCTCGTTAGCAAGGGAGAAATTAACTCGCTAAGCACCTTTCTCTTAGCGCGGGAAGGTATATTCAGGAGAGCAACGATTAATATATGGAAATGAGTTTCTTTCTGTATGGATACGTGTATTTAATAATAGAAATAAGATGAGAAAAGGAGTAATATTTTAAAAGAAAGATTTGTGTAAGGTTTATTTCACTATCAGTTACATATTCTGGAATCTTTTCAACTTGTTTTACAAATGTCATCAGGCCATATGGTTGGAACCACACGTATATGCATATTCCTGAAACTGTTTTAACATCTGATCAAAATGTGTGTGGATAGTACTAACAAGGAATACTACCCAAGTGTAACACTCCGATTTTGATAAAATTTGGCAGGTAGATACTGCACAAAATAAACGAATACGCGTTTTTTTGTTTCTGCGGAAAAAACAGGTTTAGGGGGCAAAAGTCCTCACCCAAAATTGTGAAAGTGGGCGCCCGAAAGGCGAGAAGTGGACCGAAGTGAATGAAATTGTGCACAGAGATGGTAGACGTAAAATGAGGGAATACGTGTTTCGTATTTTCCTGGAAACAACGGATGGGTGGGGCACAGACCCCTCCAAACATCTGATCACGAAATATCAAAAGTGCTAATAAGTGTACGTCAAAAGTGCCGAAAGGACATGAAGAATTGCAACGAAACTGTATGTATGGACAATACGCACAACAGAAGCGAACACGTGTTGTTTAGTTGTGCGGAAAATCAGTGTGGGGGGACAAGGCCCACCTCCGAAAAAAGGTAAATATTACCGCAGGAGCGCAGGAAGGAGTTGACCGAAACGAATGAAATTGTGCATAGATATTGTAGATGTAAAAGAAGGCAATACGTGTTTCCCAAGTGTCCCCTCCGATTTGCTTCAAATTTGGCACAGCAACAGTAGACAGAAAATAAATCGACACGTGGTTGGTTTGTTTATGCGGAAAAACATTGAAAGGGAGTAAAAATCCCTCCCGAAATACTACTATCGAATACGCTATAGGTAGAAAACGGCTTCTGTTGTGGGTATTGTCCCTACACACAGTTTCGTTGCAATTCTCCATGTCCTTTCGGCACTTTTGACGTACACTTATTAGCACTTTTGATATTTCGTGATCAAATGTTTGGAGGGGTCTGTGCCCCACCCATACCTTGTTTCCAGGAAAATACGAAACACGTATTCCCTCATTTTACGTCTACCATCTCTGTGCACAATTTCATTCACATCGGTCCACTTCTTCTCGCCTTTCGGGTGGCCACTTTCACAATTTTGGGTGGGGACTTTTGCCCCCCTAAAACCGTTTTTTCCGCAGAAACAAAAAAACACGTATTCGTTTATTTTATGTGTAGTATCTAAATGCCAAATTTTATCAAAATCGGAGTGTTACACGTGGGTAGTTTTCCTTGTAAGTTTATGTTATTGACATGTTGAACGAAATGTTCGTGAAATGTGGGATTAATTAATAATGGGAAAATATATGTGAATAACACAATAATGTCACAAAGGCGACGGTCAAAACTGTTAAAGACACTGCGGTTTCATATAGTTCTCTCTGATAAAATTCTCTGGTAACTGTATCCGCAACCTGTACGTTTTAAGTTTCGTACAAGCATGTAAGTTTTGTGTTTTAGTTTCTTGTGACCTGACAAAGCCTACAGCAATTAGGCGAAATGTCGTCGTTGTTTAATACAATTTCGTATTGTTAAATTCTGTATCTTCGGCTTTTATAATGCCCACAATACATGAAGCTAAATTTTATATTTTAGTATTATTTATATATAGTTCATACGTAAAAAAAAACATGTTTATTTTCAATCACATCAAGTTACCATTTTACTTAAAATAACAAGTGAGGCGGAGTCAACTCGGGAGACAATGCACATGTGCTACATCCAGGCATCAGCAGCGAGCCTCCGATTTGGATGATCAATGTGTCATTGAAAAAGTTTCCCCGAGACCTTTCGAACGATACCTCAACCACTTTCGTAGCTTTAATACTTCCTGAGTTGAAAGTTGTCGACTGTCCCCATTAGTTACTCTGGCAAAGTGGAAAACCCGCTTTAACACGGAAAAAAATCATTCTATTTAAAATCTGGATGATCTATGTGAATACTCATCTTGTCGAGACCTTTCAAACGACATTTCAACCACCTTCGTAACCTTAGCAGTTCGCAGAACTAGTAGTTCCTCAGTTGAAAGTTGTCGACGGACAGACGGACACACATGATATATGCGGTTTTGAATCGTCTCGCTGAGATCTTTCCAATAATGCTTCAAATACCTTCGTATCTATAGTAGTTCCTGATTTGAAAATTCTTGATTGTTCCCATTAGTTACTACATAAAAATGGACTCGTCCCCCTCTTCTATCTCGGGACCTGCATCCGATCTGAATTATCTATGTGGCTTCGAATCGTCTCGCCGAGATCTTTCCAACTCCAACAACACCTCAACCACCTTCGCAGCCCGAGTTGAAAGTTACCGGCAGACAGAGAAACAGAGCGGTGATATAAGGTTTCCCAGTTTTCCTCCTTGAAGCCTAAAATTCACTTGGAACGCGTAAAAAAAAAGTTACTAATCCATAATATTTCATCCAATCAACTGGACTTCGTCGGCATATTCTAGTAGACTAGACGAAATATTGTGGACCTTAAGTCTTTTGACGCGTTCTAGATGATTTAATAACATTTTATTTTTTAAAAAAGGGTTTTAGCACACAAAAATAATTACATTGAAAGAATAACTTTCGAAGGTGATAACGAAAAGAAAGAAAGACAGAGAAATATAGACTTTCAGTACATAAAAAATTATAACTACCTAAAAGTTACACTCACCTGATGACACCAAAATGCATAATAAATTCCAGACATGTATATAGCTAGAAGGCTCACAGAGACTCCGAACATATCAAACGCTAGAAAACAATTGTAGTCCTTTTCTGATCGGCAAGAAAACGTATGATATACTGAAGATAATATCATACAAACCTGAAAATCAAAGGAACAATATTGATATGTTTATCGAGCAAAGCAAGTAACACTATATATATAAATATAATTTAAATAAATGGTTTATATGGATTTTTTTGTAACAATGGGAAGAAAATGGCAAACGTAACAAATTAATTATTGTTGCACGCAACTAAATCAATCTGACATTTCTTAGCTCAATGTATTTCAGTGTACGACCAAATTATGTGTACATGGCCAGTGAGGAAACACATTTGAAATAGATATATACAGGATACATACAAGTCGCTTTTCCCAAAAAAATTATAACAGAGAAGAACAGTTTCCTTACCTTTTATTGTATAATTCTTTACAAAGTTTATTCGAAATGGAAACAGTGATCCTCGATTCGAAATTCAGACCGTTTGGATACCAATGCACACATGGCATAATGTAACTTACGATTCTAATCCTAGTAACGATTCTGTAACGATTCGATTCCGGTTCGATTAACTGTTGCAAGTGATTGAGATCACATTGTTCCTGAGCAAAAACTTCGTATTTCACGACACCCCAAAGAGAAAAACAACATGGTCTGAGGTTGCATGACCTGGGAGGCCATTCTGTTGTGCCATGACGGTCAGTCCATTCCTGAAATTGCATGTTGAAGAAGTTCCTCACTCTAAATCAAAATGAGGCGGTGCTTCATCCTGTCGTCATATCAACTGCACCTCGGCAAAACGGGGGCTGTTTGCAAGTTCTGGAAATACCACCTCTCGTATCTAAAGATACAGTAACTGTTTCTTCAAATAGCATGGTTGGATGACCCCTTTTAAATTCCATCCCAAACAGTCACACCAGGAGTGTTTTGTTCGTGGTAATTTCATACGAGTTTTCAATAGCCAACTTAACACAATTGTGCTGGTTTACGCGGCCGTTAACCTTATACGAGACTTCATCGGTTCATGAAATGATTACGAAAAAGCTCAGCTTCATGTAGTGTTTGCAGAAGTTTTGGTCGAAATGGTCTGTTCCAGATAGTGTAGCAGGGTATTTAAAGTATTATGATTAATCCCCAGTTCGAGAAACCTTTTCCTGGAGGACTTTCGTGGACTAACGACACAACATTCAACAAAGCAATGGGTCGTAATGACAGCTGGATATGTGTTTATGAGTGAACAAGTACGAAAACTGAAAACGAATTTCTGAGGAAAGCGAATTTTATCTCACCCTGTATACACTATGTTCTAAAATGGAAAGTTTGAGTACGGCTTTTGTTCGTGTTTTATCTATTGCTTTTATCTATTAACAACAAGTTTTAGCCGATACCAGTCAAACCACAAACTGTATCCGTTGTTATAGACAACCGAAATTATAACTATTTATAGTCCCGAATGGGACTCTGAAATTTTCGTTACCTATACTAATATGATATTACTTGATATCAGTCAAATCTACTGGGGTTATAGGATCTACTCGAACAGAAAAATGGAATCATGGCATCCAAAATTCTGTGGGTCAATCAGAAGTTTGTTTTTTTCCAGTGGGCTCTTTAGGGATAAAATATTTGTTTTTGTTCTGTATGTAACAATGTAATCTGAGCCAATACTGAAGAACTGTAAGCGGTTTTGCGGTCTTCTCGAGATGGTGTAATCCAAAATTCTGTAGATCAACCGGAAGTACCAATTTTCCTAACTTTAAAAGGCTCATCCGACGTTACTCATAAACTTGTAAATTTTGTTTCTTATTAAAAACCTAGTGGGGGATATAGTTCCGAATGTTCAATGAGGCCTTACAGCGGTGCCTGAGTTAGAATTAACCAATACCAATCTGTTAAAAGTTTGTTTCTCTATCGTTAAAGACTAGTTGTTATTATACAAAATTACGCCATAGCTCGAACAGAGTAATTCCTCAAGACGGTTTCAACTCGCTTTGACAGAAGTATTTCAAGTTTCTCTAATTGTTACATAGGTAGGATTTTCTATAACTAACGCGTACAATAATAATTTAAGTATAAACATTATAAAATTCTGTCAATTTTGTAGAGTACCTATGCTAGGAAACAACTTAATTTTGTCCAACTTATAACTACGTGGAGGAAGGGAATTTCAATCTTTTACATAATATATAGCTCTCGTAAGCTTCAAAGCTTTGGCCTAAAACAGATAGGCAGTAACAACACTACTACTGTATGTACCTAGAAAAAAGTATAAGTGTGTGTAGAAGACGGGAAGAAGGGAGCAAGATGAGGGACAATTTCTCAGAACGAAAAAAAAGGAATAATACTTAAGTAGTAGTTACAATTGCATGTAAGTATAGTTTTGTCGGTTAAAAGGAGTCACTGGAAACTGTGTTCTGTTCACTCATTTCCATATAGAGTCAAATACACAAACGGAAATATGAACTCATACATTAATAATCAATAATTATAAGCAGAATTTAATTCCTTAATTTAAATTACAATAGACGATATTGTTCTCGCTCACCCTCTCTTACCAGTTTCAACACAAAATTTTGTATTACACATATACATAACAAATAAAGGAAAGAAATCAAGGTTCTTACAGGAACAGGAAAGTTACCCACATCACACGAAGAGACGGGTGATAAGAATACTTGCTTATCTTCGAAAAGAATTCCTGGCCACTTCAAGGACGAAACCAGAGAGCCAGGTTGGTATCTGAAGAAGCGTATAAACATTATTTCAACGAAAATGTATCTAGGATTAATATAAGTAAACACTAGAAGTGAAAACTATAACAAAGGGTGTAAAGTGACAGCGAAAACGAACATACACATGATGTATCCCATAGAAGGCTTCTGCCTACTTTATTCCCTTTGTCCTTTATGCTTTCCCCTTGCTTCTCATCATGTTTGACTTCAGGAGTCGCTGTTCTACTCTTGCCTACTTTGTTATAGTTTATTGTTCTTTTCCGGCTGACAGTTTTCGTCTACTTTTCCGACTTTACTCCTGGTTATCATTTACCGTGTTCCATGTCCTTCCTACCTTCACAAACATTTTCCCATGATTTCATGCTATTTTCTCAGCTTTTTGAGTGCTTCATTTTTCTGTTCTTCGTTACTTTTCCAACATTATGCTTGCCGGTCTTTAATTGGACTTCTATTACCACGACTTTGTTTAAGTCAAACTTATTACTGTTTTTCTGCTTTTCTCCTACAGTGTAAATTTAAGTATTCAAGTTTAGTGTATGTGTCGTGTTAATGTTCCTTCTGTATTGACCGTTTCATATTTAAGTTCCCCTGTGCTGGGCGGCCAAACACTGAACTAAACAGTAAACATACACACACAACATAACTCATACGTGACAGACATCCCCTCTGACGCAGTGTTGAAAACTCAGATTTTTTCTTCTTTATACAGAGAACATTGTAGGTATGTTTATAATTTTTCTTTCGTTAGTCCACGAATATGTATTAAATATTTTGTTTTCAAGCAAAGGGGAATTATAGATACAGTTTTCTTTTCGGAAGCCCCGGAGAATGCTGTATCGCAAATCGGTATTCTATCCTTTAAGATCTTTGACCTTTGTTTTGCACACGGCTCCTCTTTTCGCGATCTTTTGTCGATCCGATTTTCAGTTTGTTTGTTCTTCGTTTGTCACTTCTTATCATGTCGGGTGATAAACAATTCGTTAGTAACGTAGCGTACATTATGTGCGGTCAAGTGAGTCTCTATATTTTGGAAAAATATGTGTATATAGATACGAAGTTCAATGTTTACGTCAAAGGAACCATTGCGTGTACTGGTCGTGTATGTGTTAACGCTACTTAATAAATGTCTGGATACATATGTATATCTGCTTGATTTAGTGTTCATCTTTAGTCAGTACGTATAGAGGGGTAGCTCTCCTTTAAAACCTACTCTAAACATAGCAATTCACTCAATTATAATACACTCAAAGTAGAAAGGAAAAATATATAGGATCTGTCTTGCGCCAAAACGTATTATTATTATTTGCAATGAGGCACATGCACATTTTTTCAGATGTAAACATTTTAAAATACATTGATTACTTACTTGAAAACACATCAGTAATAGTGCAACAATAAACTTATCTAGAAGTGAGGCGTGGATATTTAGAAGCATAAGATCATATAATGTTAGTCCTAGGAACAGCATCCAACCAAAAATGTGACTCCAAATATTTATCGTCTCATTTGACCACCAAAATATACTGAAAAATAGGATAGAGAAGAAAATAAGTGACATTTCATCTAAGCAATGATCATACTTAACCACTATGAAGATTTTGCAACATGCTAGCACTTAACATTCCTTTCCTTTTCAGACTTATTGGTAACTAAGCGCAAAAATAGCCATATTTAGAATAAATATGCCATAACCTCAATTCAAAGGCTTTCACAATGAAATACATATGAGTCGGAAATTTGATACAACATAAAATAAAAGGAAGCCAACTAGAAGACTTCTACACGAATGGAAATTGCGATGTTTACGATATTATTTTGATAGCTCTTTCGCTTCTCAATATTTAACTTTTTGTTACAAAAGAATCTGTTTGCAGAAATTTCTGTTGAACTATTGGCTTTCTGTGTGTTTTAGTAAACTTAAATTGCATTTGAATAGTTTTGAATAACGATGAGACTTCGATAGCTTTCATAGTTACACCACGATACTATTGACAAAATTGACCGATAGGAGAGGCTGCGGTAATACGAGATTTGAGATTTATTTTCTGAATTCCTGTGAAAGTTTTCCACCAGAACAAGTACTTATAACAACTCATTTGAAGAACCATATTTGCATTTACAACATACTCCTGTCTCTTTTTACCCCCTTTGCGGTAACAAGAGACACAATTGATCCTTCTGATTTGATTGAAGGACGGATCTGTTGGGAGTATGTGGACTATACCTATATATCTACTAAAAGCCCAGAAAGTTTCACTTTTCTAACTGCAAGATACCCTTTGAAGATACAGGTGTAACTTCCCTTTGAAGATAGTTTTAAAAAATATATAACACATGCAATTCCATTTGCAAAATTATTATAGACAAAAAGTCATATATTTGAAACTTCAAAAAGTACAGTCAAATATGAAATAATTACAGGAGATGGTAGACAATATGATACTTTTTCCACTCAGCAAAAAGTCGATGCAAAGGAGAAAAATATTCTACTGAAAATATGCCAATCTTTTGCGTTAGAAAAAATTAAAATTATGAGATATGGTCATTATCGTAATAAGGATGAACAATGTAAAAGCTTATATTCACGCGCGATGGCCACACATATAAACATAATTATTATTGGAAGATACCCTCATGAATAATAACTAAACGCTGAAAGTTTGAAGATAATATCTTTTGTCGTTGGAAAGTTATAAACATTGTACCATAACAATGCGCAATTTTTGCAACATACGGCAATTTCAGTACAACTTAGTTTCGGACAAGAAGCTTTTATGGACAGTATATCCGAGGATTGATACGAATTGTTATTACAAATTGTTATTAGTATGTTACCTAGGCAATGCTAGAGTTTGATCCGAATTGGTTGATTCTTAGCAGGACTAGATTCAAAGATGTAAGTAATATCATGTGTAAAATGTCATAATAAAAAGCTATATACCTACTTGTATGTGCAGTGAAATGGCACTTCAATTCATGTATCCAATCTGAGAGGTTCGTACCCATGATTACCGGGGACGTTCCTCAATAAAAGAGATATTCATCAAACATTTTAATCTTGCTTTTTATTGATCAGTAAGTAGTATGAGCATTGTAGTATACTAACTATCGTACCCTTGATTCCCGGGGACCTTAGTCTGTATATGAGCTGAATAAGCAAAGCTTTTGCTCTAAGTGTACAAGCAAAGATAAGATTTGCAGCTATAAGCCCAGCTCATTCCAAGCAAATTATAGTAGCAGCTTCCAAAGTAACATGATGTTCACAAATTCAGTGGCAATTGTATATCACAGGACCAATTTGCAATGGATCCGTTACAACACTTTCATTTTTAGATTTACTTGTTTTCTTTCAAATTACATAACATTTGTATCTGTTCCATGCAGAATAATAGAGTCGTATGTCCCAACACCCACAAACTTTCTACCCTAATTCAGAAAGTCACTTTATTTTTACTTTGAATTTTCAATCATTTAGCATAATTCAAAGTAACTGAAACTTACACAGTCTCTATAGACGAAGTCTACATTCAATATGAGTATCAAATGGACATGGTACATAGCTTCCTTGTTTCAGAATCAACCAAATCTCTTTTCACAAAGCCTCCCCTATTACTTGATTTGAACTGCTAAGTGCAGAAAGAAAACATGTCTAAAAACCCATCTTTTCTCAGGAGCAACACAATAAAACCATCTTGCAGATGTCTTGACGATAAAATAAAACATGGAATACATTTATACCGGACACTACTACAAATACAACATTTTTGCTAAAACCAGTTGTCACAGTATTTTCCTTTATCAAGTGACAAATTACAAAACATTACACTAATACTATCATAGATAGGAGAATCGCTGGTATGCTGAAAGAAAAACAGTGAATTCGACCTCCAGTAAACTAATGTAGTTTGGATGTAATCTAGGTTTTTACCAGTTCCTTTCTAATTACTTGATGACTCTACATTGGATTCAGCAGAATAATGTCACAACGTCATTTTTCTTTTTCTTTCTTTTCTTTTTTGCAATGTTTACTGAGGAAGGCCCTTTTCCTTTTGTATGCGAAAACTAAGGAAACTAAGTCGCAGTCTCTGGTGTGCTTAAGTAGTTTCTCCACCTCCTACTGTGAGTATAATGGGTACAGAAATTAGGACCTTCATTCACTGAGTATGTTCTACAAAACCTTCATCTCCCCTAAAATTGAATATTGCTCCCCAATTTGGAACATGGCTAGTATTTCAAATCTTTCTCATATTGATTCTGTTCTGAACTTTTTTCTTGCTATAGTCAAAAGAAGAATATCATCAGTGCGTAGCTTAAGCAAACCCGAGTTATTATCCGTTCTTGGTCTCCACGTACCCTCTTCTCGTCGCAAGCTGGCAGATTTGATGTATTTATACAAGATACTTAACGGTAATCTTAGAACTGGAGAGTTGATATCTAAATTTTACTTCCGTGTTCCGTTGCGAATAACCAGAAATAATAACCTACTGCATTGTGCCACGCCTAGGCTAAGTATACTGCAGCGCTCCTTATTCCATAGACTAGTAATTATGTACAATAACCTTGATTCAAATATTGATATTTTCGGATCTGAAAACACTTTTCATCGAACGCTAAATACAAATATGTGAGTTATTCCTCTTGTGTAGTATAATCGTTATGTTATTTATATTAATTG
This sequence comes from Lepisma saccharinum, assembly GCA_022664845.1. NCBI lineage: Eukaryota > Metazoa > Arthropoda > Insecta > Zygentoma > Lepismatidae > Lepisma > Lepisma saccharinum. Next base: position 200,871 of record JAGDQP010000074.1, read on the forward strand.
CTGTGTTATGTGTTGTTTAAAATTTAATTTCATGTTATTTAGTTTGTAGTCAAGTTATTTAGTTTGTAGTGAAGTTATTTAGTTTGTTGCATTGTTATTTAGTTTCTGTCTAAAATGGCAACTCAAGCTGTATCTGAAACTTAATAATAAATAAAATTAAAAAAAAAAGTGCGTTCAGATGTTATCCAGTCAGCGTGGCTTGAATACCATTGCCTACAAATTGGCAGCGTAAAAGTCGAGTGGACTCAAACTCGGCTTAGCCCGGCATTCCAGATTTCGTCTAGGAACTTTCCTTAGTTTATTAGGCGAATTCCAGAGTTGTACTTATCAATACAATGACATTGATAACCCCTTCACCCCCTTTACCACCACCAGAGGTCTGGCCCATAACCTATTCACCAACTTTATCCAAAAGATTTTGTTTCTGGGGCGTCATCCCTCAGACTAGACAACGAATTTAAGAATCAGAACGAAAACAGTCCGAAAATAGAAGTGAAAATCGAAAGACTACACTACTGCATATCTCAATTATATTATGGTTTTGTCAGTTTTATCTTCTTCTAATCTTTTTCATTCACAGACTAGGATTACTCCTAAAGTTTACTAAATCGCTTTGTAAATGTATTAAAACCTTGATGCCTGCTGGAACAATACAGAGGATGATGTTCAAGTATTCTTTTACAATTAAGATAATAACTATTCTTTACGTGTGCACATAGTAATTCTTACTATCTTTTAAAATTACATATAAACTGATGACTGAAGTCCTTCGAAATGAGAGAGAAATATTTGTCCTATGTCTAGTACAACACATGTACACATATACGAGGGTCGTTAAAGGAAAAAGTTTCCCTATATTGCCAAAAATGTATATCTGAAGGTACAGACAAAAATCACGTTGCACCAAGTAGCATTGGTCCTTTCTCACTTTTCAACATAATTTTCAAGGCGGCACAAGCATTTGTTCCATCGTTACACGAACTTTTGCAAACCATCTGCAAAAAAATCGGGGTACAGTCCCGACGGAAATGTTCCAATCAGCGGTTGCTTCACGAACCTTGATTCTTCGGTTGGACAACACCAGTGCATTCACTTTGTCAACCAATGTTGCGTCACAGACGAGAGATGGACCACCGGACCGATCTTCATCGAATATGCTTGTTCGTCCTTCAGAACACATTTTGCACCATCTTCGCACCATTTGCACTGACATTACAGAGTCATTATAAACAACAACCAGCTTCCTGTGGATGCCGGTAGGAGCAAGACCATTTGCCCATTCATACCGGATCACAGAGCAAATCTGTACTTTACTCCACATCTCCAACACACGTTGTTCCACCATGACTCGCTACTCCTTATGGCCAGGGCACGACTGCATGACTCACGCTATTCACGCGCCGCGCATGCGTGGTATCCCGCACGAACATTGCATTGTGTGGTAAATGTAGCTGAAAGACGAAAGAGCACATTGCTACTTCCATTTCAATTATCGGTCTCATACTTTCACCAAAAGAATTAAAAAAGGAAACTTTTTGCTTGAACGACCCTCGTAGTAAATCTTCCATCTTATATAGTATGAAAAAAACAACATTTCGGAAAATTGGCTTTCTCTCTAGAAATAACCTGAGTAAGCAGAAGATGTGAAGCATTAGTATCGAGTACCGAAACTTGGTAACAGTGCAAAGAAATTACAATATCGCTTCATCTTCAAGATAAAATTTTAACTAAACCATGGCAAATAAAATAGAATCGTCTCCTCACCCAGCCTTCGTAGTCTAATGGTTACGACTGCAGACTTCAGATCGGCACTGGGGAGGCACGCAGGTTTGGATCCTGAAGATCACCATACTGACTGAGGTATTCCAGGGTTTCAATCAGTTTCACCAGACGAATACTGGTGTGTTGCCTAGCCAAAGGCCTCTGCTCACTACCTTCCACTTCTCTTTCCACAAAGTGTTTTCCGAGGAGCGTCATCACTCAAACATGTGACGAGTTTACACCGTAAGTGCCTGTCTGGCCCATAAGTTACGTAGAATAAATAATGATCATCTTTGAAGCTAATAGTAAAAGAAATAATGAAACATACTAATCTGTTGACTTTCTCTAATTGGGTCCAGGAACACCTCCTAACAGGTTCCACGCTCTTTCGAAGAACTCACCATCTACTGTTTCAAATAAATGACAACTTAGAAATGGGCAATAGATATGTTAAGAAGACAAGCTAAAAATTCCAATGCGTAGTAAAATATCTTTAAACATCCAAGTGTGGAGGAAGCATTCCGCATGTGAAAAAGTGCTCATTTCCACGTCTCTAGTATTCTCTCCATTTTAATACAATAATGTTAAAGGAATGGAATGAATTCCATGTCTAGTATACATCTGTCTAATTTCAGTTCTGTCTGTTAGTGTGTATGTACAAACTTTCATGTACCTGACCAAGAAACATAAAAAACTAGAATTAAGGAACACATTAAAGATAAGAAATAGAATATGCAACACCAGGCCTGTTTCTAGCAATTAAGAAAACATAGGATCTGGTGGGGCTATTATGATACAGAAAATAAAACTTTGGGTGTAACTTTTATCCGAATAAAGTACAACGATCAAAAAATATCGTAAAGTAGGACATAATATGACAATTTAAACTGTATGTGACACATGAAGAAGTACAAAGCAACAGCACACGTATAGAGTCCATGGGGATACAGAGAGATGCCTATGACCTTTGTCATGGTGTCTACTAATTTTGTGACATAAAATTATCCGAGTTTTCCAGGTTTTCCATAATAATTTTTCCTCCAATTTCCCTGAGTTCTTAGTGGAACATGTAAATAATACGCACAGAGCCGCCGTAGCTCAGTGGTGGAGCGTTGGGGTAGCATTCGGGAGATAGTGGGTTCGATCCCAGAGACCAACCATTCTGACTGTTTTTCCAGGGTTTTTCCTCAGTCACACCAGGCAAATGCCGGGATGGCACCTTCGACACAGGCCCTGGCCAACACCTTCCCGAATCCTTTCCCCTCCCCTATCCCGGCCTAAAGGCCATAAATAAAATTCAAATGTAAATAATACGCAATGACTTTTATTAATACCACCACCACCCAGTCCAAGCATCTTGTACATTATTGGTATTTCACAAGTGACAAAAGATAATTTCTTTAAAATCGAGGATTTTAACACATTGAAAAATCTGGTCACCAGTAGGAATCGAACCCACGATCTCCGCCTTGCCGGGGCAGTACTCTTATCAACTGTGGACAGGCCCACTTCATAAATTTCTCTGAGTTTTCCAGGGTGGTAGACACCCAGTTTGTATATTATCTGCAAAAATCTAATTCCAGTAAATAGCCCCCAAGTTGTGGTATCGAATGTAACAGCAGTTGTAATTAAAGAAAATGATGTTTAAGTACGTAGCGATAATTTAATGATACGTTGGTGGAAACGTTTAATTCTGACGCAGAAATTTGTGCTACACACTGTTCCAAGGACGACAAAGAATGTATGCAGCTATCTTTGTGTGAATCTGAGATATGACAAAAAAATGTAGAAAATACGTGGTGTTCTTACCTGTAAGTAGCTACTGAAATATACAAAAGAAACTAACAAAGCAAACTAATAAAACAAATTAAACAGAGAAAGAGCAGAATTAAATAGACAAATCAGTGTCCTAGTTACCTTAAAAGACTCTTTGCTTCTAATGTGAACCTAATTTTACGTTTCATTGTGCTTTTACTTTTTTTTTCTATATTAATTTTATTAACACCATTAATGGCGTGTTAGCTGTAAAGACGTTCCTTTATGTCGACAAAGACATACGAGGCGTATGTCCGAACAAAATTCTATCTGTTATCTTTTAACATGGCATATAGACTTTTGTTCGCACATACACCTCATTACAATGACTTAGAACGATATTCTTTTACTTTTGGAACATCAACATACACTCTCAATATTCTTAAGCCTATCTAGAGAGATTATGTCAAAACAGAATGAGATATGTCTGTCTAATTTTTAGCTTATCATTTTAGCCACACCACCGTATCACTTAGCTCCACAATAAGTCTTAAAATACAGTGTTCATTTGAGGTCTTTTAAGATAAAAGGCTTATTCCTGGCTGCAGGCATAACAATGTGACACATGCCGGCCGGGTGGTCGAGCGGTCTGCGGCGGTAGGCTATCGACTAAACGGTCCCGTGTTCGCGTCCCGGCAGGGACCTGGATGTGGATTTTAACACTTAACAGCTAAAGGCAAATCGTGACGGGCCGAAGTCCAAAGTTACTAAAATGGCCCATATAAAAATAAAGTTTACCAAAGTTTTTTAACAATGACACTAAAAGTTTTCGGAGATAGGATGAAAGTTTTTTTTTTTTCGTTCGTGAAAAAACTGATGTTTTGGAAAAACAATTCCTTTTATGGGAAACATTTTTTTTTCTTTACTGCAACAACAAATATTGTTTATCAAATTATAGCATCTAAAACTGCTGTTTCAGTTTTTTTTTTTTTTTACTATTTATTTCAACATTATTTTTTCTGCTGCATCACAATAGATAGCCCCACTTTTTCGCTGTATCAGAATAGCCCCACTAGATCCTAAAATTTTGGGCCTAAAAGATAGATATATATATAATACTATAGAAAAACCAGGTACATGAAAGTTTGTATGTACACAACACTAACAAGAGCTGAATTTAGATACAGGTATGTTGGACGCGGAATTAGTTCAATTCCTTAATCATGGCAGAATTAAAGTGGCGGAGAATCCACAGACACGGTGGCAAGACTCCTACACAAATGGATCGTTAATATGACGCCACATTCTGGTTTGTTTTATTAGAATTACTAACACACACAGCCAGATTCTTGACTCATCCATTGCCCATTTCCAAGTTGTCCTTCCTTTTAGAAAGAAGACGGTGTGCTCTTCGCAACGTCTCAGGATCTTCTGGAGTACCTGAATCCAATTAAACAAAGTCGATATAATAAAAACATACTAACGTTGTAATGTTGCATATACTAACCTTTCTAAACATAGTTTTGTGCTTAAATGCCCTCTGTACCCGGATCGTATAAACGGATTAAATTTAAGGTAACTAGGGGCATCATTGTAGCTAAGAAGTGGAGGAGTGGCACAATGTTTGACTCCAGTCTGCTTCTCAAGTGGGTTTAGAATTGTTGGCTCTGCATCCACCAACTTTTCGTCCTGAAATGAAAGAAAATCAAGTTATTCACAAATATATTAATTAAGGCAATGAAGGGAAAAAATCTCGCACTGAATGTTCCATGATAATCATCCTATTCAAGATTTTTCTAGTTTCTCTAGTATATCGAAGGAATTCTGATATGGGATCCTAAATTAATGTTGGTATATATTTATTTTATTCCCACACGTACACAAGAATGTTGGTATATATTTATTTTATTTCCACACGTACACAAGAATGTTGGTATATATTTATTTTATTTCCACACGTACACAAGAAAAAGTTCAACTATCTCACGAAAAGAATTCAAGGAATAGTCTTGTAGCTCGAAACCGCTTGACGTCACACATTATTGGCGACCTCTATATAACCAGATAGAATATACGGAAAAATGAAAAACTTTCAACAGAAACTCTTCCTTTATTTTTTGCAGGTATTTCTACAAACAAATAAAGAAGTATATTGAATATATTTCTCAAGAAATCAAAAAGTATATTTCTCAAACCTCATTTAGAGAGGGGAAAAAAGACAGAGAGCACAAATAATTTGCGATTAAGTAATAATACTGATGGGAAACAAGGCAGAATAACTAAATTATCCCACATAATCAAGATCTCAACCAGTCCCCATAGTCCAGTGGTTAACGTCACGGACATCGGATCGTAATGGGGAGGCCCGCGGGTTCGAACCTCGCTGCTGGCCAACTAAGTTTGTCAGAGTTTTCCCAGTTTCATCGGGCGAATGTCGCAACGGTACCTCGGCTAAAGCCTTGGTCTCTATCTTCCTCATCTTTGCCCAAAGTGATCACAAGGAACGTACGTTTGTTGCCCTTTAGACGTCACGGACTTAAATCAAAATTTTATGTTCAAAATCAAAATTTTATGTTCAAAATAAAAATTTTACAAAAAAAAAAAACAAAAAAAAAAAAACGAAAAATCTCACGATTTCTAGTTGATTCATAAGTCTTACTGTATTATACACATCACTAGACAAAAGCAAACTTCCTATACTTCCAGTTGATTATAATTAGTCATTTCCACAAAACCACCACAATAAACTCAATTCAGTTGCACTGAAGTAGTGTTATTATTAGTCCGAAACAGGAGATTAACCAAAATATAATCAAATGATACTAAAACTCTTGTTTTTCTTTCCCGAAAGGAAAGATAAAGCTCATATTTACATTTCTCTATTTCACAATATTGTCTTTACCACAGTTACAAGCACTGGCATAGCATGCACACAGACTATTTTAAGTAAGTAGCTTTACTCTTCCTGAATTCAGTGCTGAAATGAGGGGAACGCAGGGGATCGCCGTTCCTCCAGTAAACTCAAAGATGTGTCTAGATGGAACATGGGAAATCGCAAGCTTCGAGAGTCAACATAGCAAAAGCACTGTTACGCTTCCAAGAGGCGGCTAAATAGCAAGTTGACACAACTTGTTCAATTTGACAAATTATCACCATCTACTTTTTCCTTTTAAACTTGTGCTTTTGTTATCGTGTCCTTTTAAACTATTCAGTCAGTACCTTCTTACGACGTGGTCAATCCAGCTAATGTTCCTTTTCCCTATAATTGTCATAAGGTTCCTCTTGTCTTCCATCTTCCCCAATCTTTACTCCGTCCAATTCACAGGCACAATCTGAAACTTTCTAAGAAATTTTTCCTTTCCTCCTTTCTCCTTATCGTCCACGTCCTTTAATCATTCCAGACCAAATTTAATTTAAAACGTTTTGCAAACCTTTTTCTCATATCTGAAATCTCCATTGCTATAGTCATTCCCACTCATATCCTTCACTGTTGCTTTCCCAATAACAAGAGAAAAACAGGTACGTATTAGTTGCTTATTAGAAATAAAAAAAATAAATAAAAAAATAAGCAGTTTGTTTGCGGACAAATCTCTTCATAATCTTCATTTATTCCTTTTCCAATAACTGCTTTAGTGTGTAAAATACTTTATAAGTTCTGGAATAATAAAGTAACTTTGAAAAAAAAACATAAAGCTCACCATGCAAATTAATTGTTATTGTTAATGTTTTGGCTTACAATGATTCTTTGTCCTATCAACAATGCTTTTCAAGACAATGGAAAGTTATTACTAAGAAACGTTCGGAATGTTTGGAACAGCGGTTCCGAACGGATGTTTTGAATTGCCAGTGAGAGTTTTTTTCCAGTCCCCTTGATGCCCTATCCCTCAGGACATCAGGAGAGGCCATGGGTACTCTCCACGACAATTCAAGATGTTTTCCCAACAGGTGCAGCCGGCTGCACCTAAAAAGGTCGATGATACTGTACTGGAGGTAATAGCGGGAAGCGGGTCATCGCCTTTGGAATAAAACCCGCTAAAAGACAACTCCAAAGGGTGAGATATCTTCTTCCAGTGCAAAGTAGACCTTGGGCGGTGAGGGCCTATTTTATGGTCTCATTCTGTTCAAGAACATGTACTAAATGGATCATAAGTGAAGGCATCTTTCTAGGCCCGGCAAAAACCCCGTAAAATGCCTTCGTGATTTACAGTTTCTTGAAATCTTTTTATAAAGAGAATTAATTATCAATGAATAACTTCATCGCCAGCACGCTTGCAAGTATTACTTTCATTACATTTTTATCAACATCTTTTTTTATACTGCAATCCAACATCTGCTTCCTCCCCCTCTTTGTAAACAATATTAAAATCTGATTCCAACTCTCTTTCCAATCGTATTTCGCCTAAACCTGACACATTGATGTCATATCTTATCATTCCTCTTTTTCGCATTTTCTAGTTTACCTTGTTTATTTCTTGTTCTCACATTCCAAATTTCAAGTCTCGGTTAGACAGTGCTAGAAAAGGAGGAACGCAGGGGATCGTCGTTCCCCCAGTACACTCAAAGGTGTGTCTAGGACGTGGGGTATCGTAAGCTCCGAATCAATTTAGCAAAAAAATAAAAAAATAAAAAAATAAATAAAAAAAAATAAATAAACGCAATTTACGCTTCCAAGAGACGGTTAAATGGGACTTTGTCACCAGTTATTGAAATTCTTTGACTTAATTTTTGAACAGTAAGTCTCAAACAATACCAACAAGTTCAACACTGTAAAATTAGTTGGTAGTTCTACTTTTTTTCAATCCGAGTAAAACAATTCAATTCCAGCACTGATTGTATCTAACCCTTACAATGATGCTTCGTTTAACAATAATCAGGCTGAAACTTTACATACATTATAGGAAAAAGGAAACATATGAAATAGGTAACTATGAATTATATAAAATCATTCAAGGTTACTCTACCTAAGTACACTGACATCTAGATGATAAAATTAAGGTTATCACCGTACGCATATCCAACAATACTTTGGGTGCAACGAAAAGTTCAAGAACACTGGATGTTAGAATGGATTGAAAGTGAGCGAAGTTCAGTCTATGGTTGCTCTGGCACCTAATCCTTGTCATTGGAATGCATTGCACAATGACATGAATGAAATGGACGAAACAAGTCTCCGAATTAGATGAATAACAAAACTACAATAAGTAGATTACATAAAACTAAAAACAGTAAATAGAAAAGATTACGTACAACTATTTATAAAAAAATAATTATTGACCACATATATATATATTTAAAAAAAGCAATAAGAACATAAAACATTCGCACACATTCAAACAATAAGCAAAGTGTAGGAGATGGGAAATGTAATAATATAAACCTGGTAGAAGAGATCAGTCTTCGCTAGTTTTATAGTGCATTGAATTATGTACATTGTTAACCGTGAATAGTAAGACTAAGGTTTGGGGCCGGGGGTATATTTTAACATTACAATTATGATTGACAAATGTCATGGTATTGTGAGTAAATGGAAACTTTAAAGGAAACATTACGACATATGTGTCATACAAGCAGGGTTCGAAATGGACCGGAGCAGACCAGAACGTCGTTCCGGTTCGTGAATATCCGGAACCTTCCTCTTCCGTCTCATTAATATGGTAATCATAAACAAAAAAGGAAAATAGCAAGCCAACCAAGGTAAAGTGTTCCGTTTCGTGAAAATTTCCATTTCAAGCCCTGCATATAAGGAAATATGTGAAGGGTTGGATGCAAGAACCAGGCAGCTCCAGGAGACAAAAAACTGTTTAAATAATAAAAATTGATAATATAAATTATTTTTTCTTGCAGATACATTAATTATAATCTCTTTCATACTTTCATTGTGTGTTGTGGTAAAATTTTCAAGTTTTAATACTCACATAGCTAAAAATTAATTTTGGAGCCACCTGGTTCTTGCATCAAATTAGATGAAGCCAATGTTTTCTCTAAGTTTATTTTTTTTTAAAAAAAAGCTGTTCAGAAAAATTATTGTAATATTGACATTAAAAGAATATATCTCTAATATTACAGGTATGAAAATACTTTTGTACATGATATGGAATATTAAGTCATGAATGTGTGGTCACTCATATTACTGCTGTTATTCACTAACAGATGAGTTATTTTCATTTTCTTCCGACTGTTAGGGTATGGTGTTGTAATACCATAAGGACGTACATAGCGTTTGACAAGTTCCATTACATCCCGCAACCTTAATTCGAAGTTTTTTAGGATACTGTTTTTGGCTGGAGTTAGGAAAACCTGGCTTACTGTCCGCTTTTCAAAGAGGAAACTCTTTTAAGAAAAGACTTAATGCTGTCGCAGAATATTTGAGTCCTTGGGAAATTCTTCACCGTGAATAATCAAACATACTTTGAAATGGAAAACTGCTCTTTACTTAGGTCAGCGACGTTCTTCTTGAAAGATTTTTACTATTACTATTGCAGATCAACTACACACTATTACAGACAACAATAAGTAATAGCAGTAATAATAATAGATCATGAACAACGTCCATACGACAAGCAAAATATGTGACAACTACACAGTAGCGGCGCCAGTGAGCACGCACTGAACTAAATCGATGCAAGAATCACGTGGTTCCTGAAGCTGCCTTGTTCTTGCACCAAAATTGATACGAAAGGTACATCCATGTTGCTCCTTTTCACTATAACACCAACGGAACTTATTGTAGCTACATGGTTCTTACTTCTTTCATTATACATTAAAACCTCAATTTCGACAAAAACTGAAGTTGCCTAGTTCTTGCATCCAACCCTTCATATTATGTAAGGAAAAATATATATATCCTCTGATTTGGCATTTAACAATAGCTAATATTGATAGACAATATTATCAACAATTTCGTCAACCATATAACTCGCAGATTATTGGATGTAGACCATTGAAACAAAAAGTTTATTATATGCAAAATTTAATTATGGTATTTAGAAAAAAACAGAGCCGTACAGGAAAGAAGTCTAAGGGGTTGGTTATCTTGACGAGTCTAATGCGGAGGTGGGGTTATTTTTTTCTACAGCCGAGCGACATTTACCTTCTGATAATGGGATGTTAAGAAATCAGAACTAATTTTCTTTTTTCTTCCTTTTTTTTACACAGGTATGTATTTGTAGTTTTGTACTGATATGGGTTAGGTGGTACAACAGTTTAAGCTGAATCTCGTCCACGCCAATAAAGAATATCTGAAGATGAGACTTGTCGATTACATGTTTTCCTTGAATATACTCAGATGGCACCGGAAAATGGTAGTTCCTTACACTTTTGAACTGAATGTGTTCAGTGCCGGTCTGACTAGGTCGGCTAACGCCGAAAGCCCAAGGGGCCTGAAAGCCTTGTGGGGGGCCCGGACATATAGGAAAATAAATATTTAAAATATATAATAAACTTAATTATCAATTTTTTTTAAAAATAAGAAAAACAGAATTAATTATTTTTATTATAAACAGGAGGGAAATAGTATTTTTTTTCTTTGGACTTTGTTCCTACAAACAAATCCCAATCCTCTAAATATCCTCCCTGGTTTGATGCAGAAGCGCGGTCGGTTTTGAAAAATAAAAAAACTTGCATGGGAACTTTGGAAGCAACATCCTAATGTACATACTTATAGCTCTTTCTCCTAGATCACACGTTTCTCCAAGCAATTGCTTAGAGCAAAGTATCAAAATTATGTTAACGACGCAACATCTGAAATATCAGCCAATCCTAAGAGATTTTGGTCTCTCACAAACTCTAGAAGATGCCAGACACGTATTCCGACAGAGTTAGTTTGATTCATCTACAGCTGTTGGTGAAGAAAGGATACATCTATTCAATGAATACTTCTCTGACAATTTCTGTGTTCAATCTACTCCTTTGCCTACTCCTCAGCTTCAACAGGTCTGTTCGCATTCGCTGTCTTCATTAGGTACATCATCTAATGAGGTAAAATATCTTTTCTTCTTTACCTCTGAATCGTTCTCCCGGCTCTGACAATATTAGTGCTATTTTTTACGTAATACTGCTGAATCATTGGCTTATCCCTTTTCTCGTCTTCTAAATAGGTGTTTTGCTGAAGGTGTATTTCCTTAATCTTGGAAGCAGGGTAATATTGTACCCTTTCTGAAATCTGGAGATAAGACCCATGTGTCTTCATACAGACCCATTTTTCTGCTATCTATTTTGTCTGTGGTGTGTGAAAGAATCAACCGAAATAACTTTATAGTTTTGTCTCACCCTATCTAGACTCTGCTCAACATCGCTTTCTTCCTGCCAGTTCAAGTCTTACTCAATATGTCCTTGATACTCTCTGATGCTACCCAACCCCTGTCCAATAACACACAACTTGATGTCATCTATCTAGATCAAAGTAAGGCTTTTGACAGAATTGAATGTAATCTACTTCTTCATAAACTAACCTACCGATTTAATATCCATGGTAACTTCCTTTCGTTATTACGACACTATCTCAATGACCGCGATAAACTTGTTCTTTCTGGATCCTCTTCTAATTTTTTTTCCCGTTCTCTCTGGTGTACCTCAAGACAATGTTTTAGGCTCCTTTTCCTCTATATATGGATGATCTCCCGCCTTATCTCTCATCATTTGAAACCCAAATTCTCCTTTTCGCTGACGACTGTAAATAATTTCGGGAAATCAGATCATTACAGGATGTTATTGATCTCCAAAATTCCACCTCTAACCTCTTGGGCTGGTGTAATGCGTGGAACTTGAAAATAAATCCCTCAAAATCTTCTTTTCTTGCTATTTCTTTGAAGAAGAATCAAATCCTATCTACCTGTTTTATTGGAGATAATCATATCGCTAAAGTTTTCCCTCAAAAGACCTTGGAGTGGTATATGACGCAAAATTTTTTGTTTGCTGATCACGTGACCTCTATAACTAACAGTTCTATGTGGTTATTTGGTCTTCTCTATATTTACAGAAATTAAGGACCTTCATTCATTGAGTTTTTTCTACAAAACCTTCATCTCCTCTAAAATTAAATATTGCTCCCCAATTTGGAACACGGCTAGTATTTCAAATCTTTCTCATATTGATTCTGTTCTGAACTTCTTCTTTCTTGCCACAGTCAAAAGAAGAGTACCATCGGTGCGTAGCTTAAGCAAGCCTCAGTTATTATCCGTTCTTGGCCTTCACATTCCCTCTTCACGTCGCAAGCTGGCAGATTTGATGTACTTGTACAAGATACTTAATAGTAATCTTAGAACTGGAGAGTAAATATCTAAATTTTACTTCCGTGTTCCCCTGCGAATAACGAGAAATACTAACTGCTTCATTGTGCCACACCTAATAACTGCAGCGCTCCTTATTCTATAGACTGGTAAATATATATAATAATCTTGATTCAAATACTGATATTTTTGGAACTGAAAACACTTTTCGCCGAGCGCTAAATATCAGTATCTGAGTTGTTCCTCTTGTGTATTTTAATCGTCATGTTTGTTACGTTACTTGCTGAGTTATGTGTTGTTTATAATTTAATTTAATGTTGTTGTTTTTTTTTTACTTTGTAGTAATGTTTTCTTTTTTTCTGTGTTATTTAGTTCCAGTGTAAAATGGCGATTTCATCTGTATCTGAAACTTAATAAATAAAAAATAACTATTTTTAATGCCAAAACATTTTTCTATGTGTAAATAGTTTTTTCCACATGTGTTAACTTCCTTAAAGCAGTCACATGCAGGCAGGTATTTGATGTAAAACGTGAATGATGAAGTCAAAAGTTTATTTCACTGATGCCAGCTTCAGCTCTACAAGCTCACCGAAGGTTCGAAATTGACTTCATGCAATAGAGTTTACGGTTGACTTCTTTTTGAACAGTCTCAATGGTAGCACGTAGGATCGCTGCTTTTATGAAATTATATAGAAGTTAAAACACACACAAAACTAAAAAATCATAGTTTTCTGAATATGAGAAGGATATGCGTCTACAAGTACTACGTTGAAGTAGTGAGCACAACAACGAACATACATACTCTTCGATTTATTGCTTTGCACCTCCCTTGTACACCATTCAATTGCTTTGATATCGTTGTTGCAACATCAAAACAAACAGATATCACTAATTCCCAAGGAATTCCAAGATATTTGCTACACTTATTAATGGTATCAAAACAAACACTTTGGACGACAGCCTATTCCAGCTTAAATAGTCCGATGGAAACTTCAACTGGCTTGCAAATACGCTCATTAAAATAACGTACAATTATTGAGAGCTGTTCACTATGTCCACAATCAGTAGTTTCATCACGTTTCATAGTGTTTGTATAACAATATCATCTTTCACGTTTTTCCATCATGTCATGTCATTAGAAATTGCTTGGATAATGTTTTGATTCATATTTTACATCAAATATCTGACTGTTTTAAGCGAAAATACACATGCCAAAAACATACGAAAATGTTTTGGAATTACAAAATAGTTATTCTAATTGATTTATTTAAGTTTCAGAAACAGACGGAATCGCCATTTTTACACTAGAACTAAATAAAATTGCAAAAACTAAATAACATTACTACCAAATAGAAAGCATTAAATTTAATTATAAACAACACATAACTCAGCCAGTAACATAACAAACATGACGATTATAATACACAAGAGGAACAGCTCAGATATTGATATTTAACGCTCGACGGAAAATGTTTTCAGATCCAAAAATATCAATATTTTGATCAAGATTATTATACGTATTTACCAGTCTATAGAATAAGAAGCGCTGCACTATATTTAACCTAGGCGTGGTACAATGAAACAGTTTATTATTTCTTGTTATTCGCAGGGCAACACGGAAGTAAAATTTAGATATTAACTCCCTGCACTGTTGATGAAACTCGAAACTCTGGATCAAATCTCTTTAGGCACTCAACAAATTCTACAAGAGTCCTTTCTGAGCACTTTCTTCACATTCATCATAGCTTTGCAATGGTTTTCCACATCTAGACAAACGCATTACAATAAGTTTTTTCATCATTTCGCGATTGTGTTCGAGTTCTTTCTCTCCTCGTAATAAAAGTGACCGTTGTATTGCTCGTTGTACCGCAAAGAAAATTTTGTATTGCTTTGGCCCTAATTTTATGAATATTAAACGAACTGTGTGCTCCAAGATTTTCAGCTTTTTGGTTTGCAATGGGAAAATGCCCTACTGATGAATGCATTGTCTAATATCTTGAGGAGCTGGTTGTGATGGATCATCTTGATATAGTTGACTTTGCTCTGTTCGCTAGGCCCGTACGCAAAAGGATTCACGAGGGACAAACAGAAGTTTCGTGAGAGATGCAAAATGCAAACAAAATATCAGGGGTTCCGAACGTTGTTGAAAATTTTGAAAACCAACGTTTTTAAGGAAAGAGAAAAATAATAATAATAATAAAAAAAACTTTAGAGGGAAGAGAAAAATTAAAAAAAAAAAAGACTTAAAAGACAAAACAAACTCGAAACTTACAATCCAATCCACAGAAATGAAAACTGATGCGGAATCAGCTAGTTAACAGTAAAAACACGTTTAGAAGCCACAAAACGGGAAGTAATACTTTTCTAAAGAAGTAAATGCACCAAAACCAGAAATAATAATAATAATAAAAAGATAAATGAGAGACTGAATCTTTGAAAATGAAGTCAAATTCACCCTGTCATAAATCTGTGAAAAACTTGATACAAGGCGAAGCGAAAGGCAAAATATTCTGACTCTTCCTGGCGCATAAATACTGAGGCAGAAGCTCAAACTCTTTTTTCATTATATTCGTTATCATTATTTTGCATTTCATATTTATTAATGAATACCTTGTAATTCACTTACTTGGCCAGAAACTTGAGGGGGGGGGGGGGCAGGGTACAACTTTCCGAAATTCTTAGGACTTCGGTGAAGATGCCCTTTGTGTCCCTTTTTCCCTCGTGTACGGAACTGACTGTATAGCATGTTCCCTTCTATACTGTTTTACATTGAATTGTGGTGGCAGCTGTCCCCTCTGTCCGCCTGTGCGAACGCCTATGAAGATACGCTCTGAAAAGATTACTGATCGGGGGCTCCACAACCAACTGTAGCCGAGGGCCCGTGATGGCGCCAGACCGGTACAGAATGTGTTAACGCTTTTGTCTAAAAAGTCACAGCTTAAACAAAAACCCAAATACGAAAACAACGTGTGAGTCCAAGAAAAATCAAGTCGGAGATTTCATTATTGCATGGTTAGAAAAGAAAATAGGGCTGACTTATTCCTCTACTGAACCTCTCTCTCGCAGTCGCTAGAACTGTAATTATATTGTACATTACAGTCCACATTTATGCTAGATATTTAAAAAAATAAATAAAATAAAAGTATACTTAAAACAACAGTTTGGAGCCAAAATTCTCTGAACGAATTACAGGTTATCCATGATTCAAGCTAACTTCGAAATCATATAGGCTTGCAAGTTTAGTGTCTGTAGTAATTATCCATTCCTCAGCTCCTTGTAATTTAAGATATTTGATTACTAATATTGGTGTATCCAAGGGGACTGAAATCACTGACTGGGCAGATCCAAATCATAGTAATGATTCCGCCGAATACGAACATAATAAAAACACGGCAAATAAGAAAGATATAGTTTAATGATCACAAAAAAAGCCAAGTGAGGTGTAGCTATGGTTTAATGTGGCGAAAATACGGAAATATAAGAACTGCATTATGTGAAGAAGATATTTCTGTCATGTGTAACTGAACTTAAGTGCCGGTACATGGCCTGCGCGAAACAAGTACAGTAAAAGCCCTGTTTAACGCCAGATTCACCGTGAATTCGGACTGAACTAAGACAGATGTACAGAAACTTCACAAACACAATAGAAGAATTTTAGAATAAAATAGAACTTTACCATTTTATATAAATATATCAATAAGCTGTTTATTTTTTTTCGAACGTTCATGCAGTACAGTACAGCATTTGTTTATTTCACTGGATTAAGCTTAATGTGTCGACTGTAAATGCTAAGTTCTTTGTGTGTTTTAAGTGCAGTGTCTTTCATAAAATAATTTTATCTTGTACTATTTTTCCCCAATCTACGCTCCGTTTTCTGTCATCCTATGGGTATTTTTTTCGATTTACTGCCGTTAAGCTATAACGTGGGGTAAGGCATGTCCTCCAACAACCGCGTTCCATCGAACTTCTACTATATTATATTACAGATGAATATAGCGTGGCGTGAAGTACTACAAGTAGGAAGATATAATAGGAAAACAGATTACCATCGTGTAGTAACGTAAAAAAGGTCTCTTGTCAAATCTGGTATGGAACGAGCTGTTTGGTGAGAATATAACTAATTTAAGAAAATGTCTCTTCGGTCTTCAGGTATTGGACAGAGAAGCGGCTCGTAAAACACTGTACTGTTGGAGAAACTAATTCTGCGCGTGTTATGAACGAAAGACACGCGGAATCACATTAAAGTGGTTGTTATACTCTACGACAGCTACTAAGTCTGTTACGAGGTCATACAGTATACCGTATGTACAAGGGTGCATGTAAACCCATTTTTTATGCATGCACTGTTGTATGTAATATGCAGGATTAACTTCTAGTTTCCTGACCTCATATTTGCTTGAGTTGTCTTCCAATACTTTTTATGCACTAAGATTCATAGAAAATGAGTGACTCATTTTCCTATGTTCGAAATTTGGGGTTAAGTTCCGCAGATCTGATCCAGAAATAGTAAAATTAACAATAATTTCAGGGAAAAAATTGGCAAGTTGTGAGGAGTGAAGAGAAAAAATAACAATAGAAAGTTTGTTAAATCAAAAGAAAGAGCAGTTGAATGCAGGAGTACTTACAAGTGACACACGAGATTATACATGGCAGCGCGTTCGAGTTACAATGTGGAAACAGAATCGGGATTGAGTGGTTATCACAAACTTGCCTTCACTCTCTATCAGACCAAGGCATTACTGCGTGCTTTATGTATAATTCGACAATCTATTGCGAAGAGAACAGGCTGCCACCTCATTGTGGAATCGATCACGTATTTAACTACTTTACAGCCCAGTAATATATTAACTGGGCAACATGCCGTCCTCAGAATATAGGAAATGAATAACTGTCGTACTGAATGCACGAAGTAAAAGTCCAAAGTGGATATTATAACAACACAGCCTTGTGTTCTTCTTGCAGAAAGAAAAAAAATTCTGACAAGACTGATTATACTTTAATAACTACAAAAAGAAACTAAAGCATTACAGTTTCAAAAGTATGGTGCAGTCTGAAGAAGAGGGTGGTTTCCAAATGTGCGGAAGTGTTGAAACGCAAAATATAACGAAGTTTCGAGCTATGGAAGAGCTGAAAGCACGATGGCTTATTGTGATTTATTCCGTGATTAGGTCGGGCACATGGTGTGAGTGGTAAAGTAGATGTGAAGAGCGTATAATGGGGGAAAAAAAACTGATCCGGCTTTTTCGAACTCGTCTTCGCTCGTCCTACCTACTGTCTGTGATCTTTGTAGGAAAATACGTGTGTCTCACAACACGAAGTGACGCCATTAGCATTCCTCCGCCTGCCGTCATATTTACCTGTGGTGAAAAACTCAATACGTATTTAACGAAATAATAATGACACATGTCTTTTCGTTAACTCTTTTTTGACTGCGGACTGTCGCTATGTAGGGTAGTGGTTCAGTTTCCGTCCACTATAGTTTTAGAAGTAAATAAATAATGATTCTGATGAGTGGATAGCTCAACTCATGTTTATAGTACAACGTTTCGATATTCAGAAGCAGGCTCCATTCTCACTGACTGTTTCAAATTCATATAGTCAACATCCATTGTCTGCATCGTTCGTAAAGAGGCAGTGCAGTTACGTATCGATGAAGATTTTAAAATTAACAGACAGGCGTTAGCCATTGATAAATTTACACACATTGAAAGGGAAAATATTGGAAATCACAGTAGAAACAAATTGAAATACGTTTGTTCAATATTGTGGCAGTTATTGCGTGGCTGGATTACTGGTGCAGAAGTTTGGCGTGGAGTCAGTACCTGGTCATTGCTGTTAACTGGAATTAATGTTAATAATGTATGGCACCAGTTTCCGGCCACCGGAAAACGTACCGCAGAATGGGGTGAAGGTTACCAGTTTTCAATTTTCAAACATACTCACAACTTTAATTATTTATTTACGTGATGAAGATGATTGGTGTTGTGTCCGAAGGCAGGTCCTGACTTGAAAGTTCCTGGGCAGGTGAACCGATGGTGGTTTGCCATTGCTTTCCATCGGATGAATACCTAATAGGGACACACCTACAGTTTAACGTGGACTCAGGTGTCTTCACCGGGAATCGAATTCGGGACTCATTGATTACAAGGCATCTTACCACTCATCTTCCCAAAAGGGTCTGGATTAAAGAATGGGTTCCCATTAAAAAGGACTTCTCGCAACCGTCTAGGATTTTCTGTCCTTTGGTTCGGATGAAGGAAACAGTTTTGATGATGAAGATATAGAATAAGCAACGGTGAAGTAGAACCCAGCTTAAATTAACCCTAGTATTGCTTCCTGTAAGTAGTTCAGGATTTTTTTTTATTTAATCACATAAGTGCCGATTTTTCGTGAATTTTTTATTTGCTTACGTCAAAATTTTCTTTGTTGACAACACTAACAAACTCTTAGGTTTGCCATGCCTAGTACATTATATTATCTGTGATATATAATTTTTGTTATGATTGTTTTTTAAATTTATATTCTATGTTTTTAGTAAGACTGACAAGTGTGGCCGGATACTGGTAACCCGTGGACACCGGTATATTTTTGCTATGTGATCAGTTTTATTCTTCTTACGGGTTACAAATATGTTTCTTTATTTTATACAGCGCTTATACATGATTTACACTCCAAGTTATGTCGTCAACATCATAATCATATTCAGCCGTTTTCTGTCCACTGCTGGATGAAGGCCTCTTCCTTTTATTTCCACATATCTCGGTCTGCTGCTATCCTCATCCATGTAGCTCCTGAAAAAACGCTTTCATCTACCTATCTTGCATTTGGACATCGTCTCGGTCGTTTTTCTCTCTAGGAATACAATGTAGTACATTTGTCGTCCATCTTCCATCTGTTCGTCTAGCTACCTATGTGACCCGCCCATCTCCACTTCATCTTCTTCGCAGTCTTGATTATAACCTCTAACTTTGCTTGTGCGCGAATCCAATCATTTGTCTTCCTCTCCCTCCTAGCTATTCCTAACATGCATCTCTCCATTGCTCTTTGTGTGACTCTTTATCTTTGAATAGCTTGCGCATTCAATGTCAAAGTTTCACAGCTGTACATCATCACAAGTAAGACAAATTGATTATAAAGTTTACGCTTGAGACACACTGGTGGTTTGCTTTTGAACATAAAGTGTACTCTTCCAAACTAACTCCACGTCATTTTACATCTTCCATTTATTTCATCTTTGGCATTCGATGTTCTGAGCTGTTCTTGGTAAACATATCCATTATTTATGTAATTGTGCGGATTTACATACCATCAGTCAGAATTTCCCTTAAGTGACCGGAAACTGGTGTCGTAACACTATGTACAGAAGTGTCTGTAAGTTATTTAAAAGGAAATGAGTAGTATAGAGCATACATCTGGCTCAACAGCTTGCGGAAGCTGGTGTACATAAAGTAAAATTTATCTTAAATGTCAACATTTGGTTCAATCTGTCAATACTGAATAATATATAAATTATATAGGCCTATAGCAATTACAACATACAAAACATTAAATCTGTTTTTAATTTGGATTCGGTATCCCCATATCGTGCAATGTATCCGATTGGAAAGTGTATCCGTAGCTTAGTTTCTGAATCTGAGTATACAAAAGGTGCACATTGCGGCAACAACAAAGGTACTTTGAGCGAGTAGTATTACAAGAATACTCATTAACACGAAATCAGGGTTAACTTCCAAAGTTGGTCGTCCGTTTCTACTAAAAATTTTGAAAATTTACCGGGAAGAAATGGATAATTTGTTTGTTTGTGTGGTTGATAATACATAAGGAGAGCGGAAGTTGTATTTATTTCATTGTATAAGCGGTGATAAACATGAAACTATTTGGGAAGCGGAGGGAACTACTTGGCGCAAAGTTATCGGATGGTTTGATTGTGGGAAAGTAACGAGCGTTTATATTGTAAATATGGCTACAGGTATACAAGGACTTTGCCGTGGATGTGATTTAACAGTATTACAGTTTGTGAAAAAATGCGGTGATAATGAGGAAAATCTTTGACTAACAACAAACTGCAGAAAGTGTGGTAAGCTTTGTTCCGATGAAATGAACTGTGACGTATATGAGAACAAAAAGTGTAAAGATACATGACCGCACCTAGCTTTACCTAACCTCCACGTTCCCATGGTCAGTAATTGAAGAAAATCTACGAAAATGCAAGAAAACAAATATTAATAATAAATATGAAAATATATTTTGATAATACACATGACCCCACGAAACCTTACCTAACCTCCACGTTCCCATGGTCACTAATTTAAGATAATGTACGAAAAATGCAAGGAAGCAATTAGTAATAAATGTAAACATCCCAACCCTGCGCGGTAACCGAACGAAACAGAAAACTAGTGAACTGGACGTAAAAGTTGATTATTTCTAAATTTTCGTATTTTTCCTCAGGCTTTTAGTCGAAAAACAGACGGACGACCAACTTCGGAAGTGAGGCCCGAAATCACAATCTCAGACAAGAATGCTTTACTGACCTACTGTACAAATCTTTTTAATTTTCAATTCCGAAATTCTAACAACAGAGCACTGACTGGTCTGAGCCGCCTAAGGCTAAAGGCCATAAATAAATGCAAATAATAATATTGAGCTGGATCAGCCGTGCACTACTCTCTACTCGTGCATACACCACACTATAGCTAAATTACCTATTTTGTAACACACCTTTAAAGTCCATCCCGTAAAAAATCGATATCGCACCCAAGAAGCTTCAGCTTTCATTTCACAGAAAAATAATAAATGGAATTAAGTAAATAATAATAAATTAAAATTACGTTGAAATGAATTTTTATTTCGCCTGCACATCATTTCCACCATTTTACATAAATGCACTACAGACAGCGTTACCAGCTAATTTCCAAGCACTCCAAAATTATGCACCACAATTCAATTGAACAAATGGTTACTCTTGATTCATTTATCGTTTCTTCAATGATTTTGTTGTAAAAAAGCAATCAAATATGGGTCATCCTTCAAACCACGTAGCCCTATCGTGTTGCGGAGCACTTTAGCTCATTTTTATCAATGTAACTACAAACATTATTAACAGGGAATAAAATAATTCATCTAAATTAAATACGATCATCGATTAATATTTATTCGTCTCCATTCATAAATCCTTGATGTTTCCTAATCCTGCAACTCATGAGGTAATTTAGAAATAGAAAGAAATAGTACTATCAAATTTTCTGCCGGTCCAAATGAAATACCGTAATTCATACTAAAAATATGCATCCACCATTACTTTCCTTTCCATTACTTTAAAAATATGCATCTCTCCTACGATTACTTCAGTAGTTAATATAAATCATTAAGCATAGACATTTTCACAAGTGCCCTCAAATCACCTCAGATTAAGCCGATATTTAAGAAAGTTGACAACAGGAACATCAAGAACTATAGACCAATTTTCCTGGCATCAAAAATTTGAACATATTGTACTGAAACTGTTATTTTTCCATAGTAAATCAAATAATATTTATCCTTGCTAATCATGGTTTAATAAAAGGCGTAATCATAGCAATCTGTGATTTCCTCGACCATCAGTGTATAATAAGGAATATATATATATATATTTACGATATTATGCTATTTGAATTAAGTGTTGACTGCGTAGACCAGGGTTTCTCAACCTGGGAGTCGCGACCTCTAGGAGGGTCGCGAAGGAAAGTGAGAAAATAGATTTAACTATGGTTTGTAGGTTAAAACTAATAAATTTCAAAAAAGTATTTTATTTTGCTTGCTGTTTTTAATAATTACTAAAGATAATAATAAGTTTCGGATAATATAATTAGGATATTTATTATAAATACAGGAAATAAACTGTTATGTTTTGAAATGAAAAGCAAATACTATACCAAATAAAATAATTGTGGGTCGCCGGAGAAAGCATGGTGAAAGGGGGTCGCTGGCTAGAAGGCAGGTGAAAGGGGGTCGCGGCTGAAAAAGGTTTAGAAACGCTGGCGTAGACCATCTAAAACTAATTAATGAACTCCACCACTTTGAAATAAGAGGAGTAAGAAATAATTAGTTTCAGTCGTACCTGTCGTAAAGGACACAAGGATCACGTTCGAAAAATTACCACGAAATCAAATTCAATCAGTGAAGGAGTCCCACAAGGATAAGTTTTGGGTCCAGTTCTTTTTCTACTTTACATAAATGATCTCCCCAAAAGAATCACGAAAGAAGAAACAGTTTTATACGCTGACGAGACAAACATCAACCTCAAGGCTAATTCGATATCACCACTTTAAAACAAAGTCAGTATTACAACTAATCTGCTTGAGCAATGGATGTATAGTAATAAAATTCCCCTAAAGAAGGCTTACAATTCAAAAACTCCACTCACCAGAGTTGGTACTTAACAACTGTATCACTGAATGCACAAATATAAAAAGATTGTTTGTTGAGATTGATGGGTGTAACCACGCTTCCTTACAAGTTCAATAGTTGGCGCTACTTTGAGAGCTGGAGTATTGTCAGTCAAGAGTAGCACACTTTTGGTTAATTGGCTTTCCCGTTGTTGTTTCAGTGCATCGTGTAGCCATTATTATAGGTTTCGATATTAGCCCCCAACAATATTATGTCCATATTTCAGGTAATCCGTGAATACAACCCATACAAAATCCCAAAATACAGAAAGCGTCACTTTAAAAAAAAAATCCACCTTTGACTTTTTCGAGGGAGTGTGGGTGGTGTGAAATGCTTTATCTCCATACTTATGGCATTCATTACAGGATCATTGTATTACACCTAATATTCATTGTTCTTTGAAAAGGTGCATTACTGTTTTCCTAACACATCGCCAACTTGGTGTGTGTGTGCGCACGGTTTTTTATCCCCTCTGAAATAATGTCAGTAAACGCAGAATCCCACGGGCAGGCACTTTGGATAAGTGCAAATGTTCATGAAATATGGTCGAAACTGTGTCATTATTAGCCATTACAGAATGTGGAGTTGTTCTTTTGCTCAAGAGTACTATAGTTTGTCCAAGGGCTGATGAAAGGTGACCTTGAAGAAACAAAAAGAACTGCGACTGGGTAGTCAATGAGAGGGACAAATTTTTGGGCCATTGATTCTGTCATTGTGAAAGCTGCAGATGGAGTTCAGTTTTCTTGAAGCTGTGGAAGTGTGAGCATTTTGTCCCTGCAGCACTGTTGCCAAGTTTCATACACATTACCAACAACGAGAGAATGCAGTTGCAGTCTGTCACAGTGAGGTGAAACTGCCGAAGGTAGATCCTGCAACGTTGTAGAGTTTATTTAATGCTTGACCTTCACAACTCACGCAGATTCTGTGGAAGCAGACGACAATTTCTATAGAGGAAAACACGAATAAAAACAAAGCTCTCCGATTTCTTGCGGAGATATTTCATTGGATGTCGGTCGTACGAAGCTCACCCGCCAGAAGCTTATGAACAAATTATTGGTAAAGAACTTCACTCATGTTACGATCTATTCCTGTGAAAGTTGGCCCTTCATCAAATGCTTATGTTTCCACACTTAAACTGCGTTTTTTTTTTTTTTTTGGTTTTTACAATGCTATGGAATGAATGTTGATTTTAGTAGGCAAATTTCATAAACTGTGCATACACGTAAAAGGTTTAGAGATAATACAAGTTAAGGATGTGTATGAAATAATTTTAAGCGATAGAGACATGACAAACTCGGTCACTGCAAGACATAAATTACTATAATCTTTGTAATAAATGTTTAATAGGCCTCTCATGCTAGACAGTTTAGTAATAATATCCTACATTCATTAAAGAATGGTTATTGCTTTTAAATACAACCGTTGCTTACTTTGTGTAGACATACTTACTTAAATAACAATGTTTGTATTCCGTGAGAATATTCCGGTTGCTGAGAATCAGAATATAACAAATTTCACCACCATCTCCAACTGTTACATATGTAGATATTGATAAAACATTAAAAGCTCTTAACATTTCAGTACTTGAAATTGACGTTTGAGAATATTTGATTTTCAATATATATTAGACTGAAATTTATTAGACGTCAATAATTACGAAAGCAAGCTTCCTCGTCACGTTATTCTTTGATAAACATACTCAAGGATTTTATATCGTAATTTTCGTTGGGGAACTCGGCTACACGAAGGAATATGTTATCACAGAATCAACAAAAAATTCAAGTTAGGCCACTCTCCACATGCATTTAATTACAGACCGCAAAAATTGGAACAAAATAGAGTTATTCTGATCGGAAGAAATCGGGCGGATTCTTCTACATTCTTTTAAGTTGAAGAATGGAAATTGTATTGTAGATATTTAGCACCGTCCTGTATAAAATTCTGCAATTTTGAAGGTATGGTGGGATAATTTGAATCTGAAAATGTTCTATCCCCATTTAAGCTAGTTTTCTGCTCTTCAACGCAAATATTGATTGATTTATTATTATTATTATTAACGTCCTAAACGAGTTTCTAGGACGGTACCTACAGTTTTTGGTAAAGTTAGCTCCACTCCCTACAAGGGACTCCGGCAGGAGTTGAACCCGTGACCACTGTATCGAAAGCGAGCGCGCTAACCTCTAATTCACTCCGAGGTCTCAACGCAAGTGTTCTGTGGGGAGAGTACCCGTGGAGGTTAACTCTACATTTGGAGGTTGGGTGCACTCGTAAGACTGATTCTTGCAGTCGCGAATGTAATTCGATACAATGGCAAGTGGAGTTGGCAAAGGTAGACAGAAATAAAGTATGAAAGTACTGTCGCCACCTCAATGATGATATTAATATATTGATGGTTTCTAACTAAATGTTTTCTAGACTTTGAAAAAATAATTTACTGAAGTCATATTTCTTACCTTTTTGGAGACTCATTTTATTAGCTGCCCCGATAGGTACTCTGCAGTTTGATCCATTTATTTATTCTACTTCAGCACCAATAGTTCATCTTTTTTTTTTTTTTTTGCAGATAACTAGGAAGTAATGTGTCAACTTCTTATTTACCTAATTTGTTAGTGAGTTGACCAAATACTGTATAGTGCAAGCATATATCCAATAAGTGACAATTTAGTAATTCAATGAAATCTTCAATAGCAAACTTTACTTTAGGTTGTGTTACGTTAGGTTAACATAAACACGCATTAACTATCTTCAGAGCAAGTTAAATCGGATTAGATTAGTTTCCATGCGATCACTTTATTTACTATCTTTACTCAGGGATTAACTAGCTCTGTTACCCAAGGTATAATCTTCACATAAAGATCAAACATTACTATTTAAGCCTGCACATTCTAACACGCACAAAGAATAGTTCATTAATACCAAGATACACATAAACATAAAACAAAATTCTAGACGCAAAGTTACACATTACCGAAATATTGTTTTCTGTTGTTTACATTGTTAGTACAGTCCATTTCATCTTGGCATGCATTTGTTCACATATATTTTATTGTGTGAATATATTACCTGATGTGTTCCACTTCTCATATATGTGTAAATAACCTTTCATGTTATTATTTTCGAACAACGTACAGATATTACTGAAGAATATACCGGTATCCACTATAATCTTTATAGTCCATAAACCACATCTGTATACACCATATCTACGTAGAATGATGTAGTCAGCTGTTTTAAGGCTCCTCGCTAGTCGCTACTCCCTACCCTACTTTTTAACATTTTTCAAAATATTTTACAATCTAATAACATTATCAACATTTTAAGAAGATATATCTCTAGTATTTACAAATTACTATGAAATACAATGGACAGCAATCATCTCGAGATCTTGTCCACTGATGAGTGATACGTTGTCAAAGATTATGACGTCATTATTTAATTAACAATGTATCACTTATCAATGGACAAGATCTCGAGATCGCTGTCCATTGTATTTCATAGCAATTCGTAGGTACTAGAAATGTATCTTCTTAAAATTTTGATAATGCTATTAGATTTTAAAAAATGGTAAAAAAAAATGGGGGCGGGAGTAGCTAGGAGCCTTAAGGCTCAATGGCTGTGGGTTTTCCCGCCTTTTCCTTTTATGTCAATTATTCAAAATTCCGTGCAAGTAAACAAAATTTAACTTTCACGGACCAAAGTTCGTTTCGTCCTTTAATAATGGGTACAATTAGTTTTAAAGAAATGCTACGAGTAA
The DNA here is from genome assembly GCA_022664845.1 of Lepisma saccharinum. Lineage (NCBI taxonomy): Eukaryota > Metazoa > Arthropoda > Insecta > Zygentoma > Lepismatidae > Lepisma > Lepisma saccharinum. The sequence continues at coordinate 227,796 of JAGDQP010000074.1, forward strand.
CCTCAGGATTGTGTGCAGACAGTTTTGGGACAGAATAATGTCCCAAAAGTCTCTGCACACAATCCTGAAGTTATTACTAACGTTTCCTTAAAACTAATTGCACCCGTTATTGAAGGGCGAAACGAACTTGGGTCCGTGATTTGTTTACCTGCACGGAATTTTGAATAATTGACGCAAAACGAAAAAGGCGGGAAAATCCACTGCGTGTATTCTACCATAGATATTACAATGATTGAATAGGCTTAGCATCCAAATAATGAAGTTCTCAACCATGGCTATTAGAATAATGAAGTTTTCCTAGCAACTTTCATCTATGACAATTCACTTCCCCTCAAAGAAAAAGAATAATAATATATAACTCAGTTCAAACATAATCTTCAAAATTCTGTTAATATCTATACATAATATAGTGCACAACTCTTGTCGCATCCTCTTTAATATCGTCTACACAACCTTTATTCAGCCAAGTCAACCAAACTTCTCTGTTGAAATAGAAATCATCATATTGTGGATATTTTCCAAACCCAAAGCTTCTAATCGCCTCATCTACATCTTCAAGAGTTTTCTCTTTTGGTTTTTGTGAAGATGGTTTGATCTCGGTTTCAGTTGATTCATTTGCTCCAGGTGGTACCATTCTTTGACTCACATTCTCTTTCGTTGACTTATCCTTTTGATCTGTAGCCCAAGTTTGTTTTACTGACCTTGGCACCGTTGTTGATATGTAACTGCTATGGTTTATTGAAGCGTCCACCGCTCCACTGATTCCGTATTAGCTAGTTTATCATTATCCCATTGTTGCAGATTTCTCTGTTTACTGTCTAGATTGTTAATGGAGTGCTGCAATTGATCAAATTGTTTGCATGTCATCCAATGTTCTAGACTTCTTTTTTAAATGTAGTATATCCCTTCTGCTTGTTAGCATAATTCTGTACAAAAGACTTGTCTATCTCCCTATCATGATTTGATCTTTCTACATTGCAAGGTCTTTCTACTTTGAATTGTCTTTGTGGAAAATAAGGTAATATTTTATGTCTCCAACTGTAACATAACTTATCCAGCCCTGGTCTACTCAATATTGCGTCTGGAAGCGATTTTTCTGCTACTAGCCAGCTTGAAAGCAAAATATTATTTCTGTAAATGCAGGGCAATTGTACCAATTATCTTCATATGCTTATTATTAATATCTTTTACCGTAGGTAGTGACGTTAGTTCCCTTATTTCTACCTTCATTTGTGCTACCGTTTTATTGTCTACAATATTTTGACACACACCTATGTATATTAATGCATCAAACAAAACTTGATAGGGACGTACATTTATGGATAAAGCTGGTGAATTATTAGGCTGGTCCATATTTTCGATATAGTTTATCCAAATGTCATCTAATCCTAAACCATACTGTATGTCATTAACTTCATTATCCTTATTTTCATGCGAAATTATTTGTACTTGTTGTGTATCCGACTACTTACGATTGATATATGGTACTTTTGAACTTTTACATTTTACCTTAAAGTGACCAATAACTTCACAACGTAGGCATTTCTGTTTGTATGCCGGGCGGGTACCCCTGGCATGATTACGTCCACAAAATTTACAGTTGATTATTTGTTGTTGATCTCTGAAACTATTGGATTTACTTCCCCGTGTTACCCGAGTTCTAGATATAACCTAATGTTTTCTATCTTTCCTGACGTTCGAAACGTTATTTAACCGAGACTTTTGCTTACACAGTTACTTCAGGAAAAGGAGCTAATATTGTCCATACTTACTGCTGATAACGAAGATTTGAAGAGTACATGGTGAATGGATAGCGAACCAAATCGTATCTCTTGCTGTGTAATCTTTAGAATTCTTTATAACACAAGGGATATGGCGTCCGAAAGTAAATACTGAAGGTATATGCACAGCCGAAAGTACTGAAGCTAGAAATACCAAATTTGGCATAAATGTGTATGAGAATGGGTAGGTAAAGGGAAAAATGCCAAATGGCGAAATAGTTGCCATCTTGGATCCAATATGGCGGCCTAAATAAATAACGAAAGTATATGCACAACCCAAACGGCTGAAGCTAGAAACACGGAATTTGGTATAAATGTTAATTAAAGGGGATAATACGAAAGTTTGCAACGGTTGCCATCTTGTATCCAATCAGGTCAAGCTGCAGTCAGTAGCTCATAATCAGCTTTTGGCCGTAATATTTTTGCTCATCCGAAAATACGGTTGGTATACGGCTGGCTTATCAGACGAAATTCCTGGCCATTTTCTAAATGTTAAATCGGTTTGTTTTGAGAGCACCTATGATGCAAATTGTCATTTTGAGTGGTGTGCCTCAAAGGCATTGATTTGCTACAGTCATTGCAGACAGATGCTGTGTTTCCGGCACCTATTCGACAATGAATATTTTCACTATCACGAGTATATGACCCTATTGAACAAAAGCTCTTTGGAGAGCTCCTAATTGGTTCCGAAACAAAGCAGGTTGTAGCCTTTCTAATTCTATTAGGGTGCAATAACCAATGTTAAAACTGCAACAAAGTGCGCTGGTGTATACTTTATTTATTTCATTACTTATCTATTTATTTATTTATTGCTTCCTCTTCTTTTATATGGTGGATTTACGGCAACTCAACCATATATACTGATTCAAGATTAATGATAATATCACACATAAAATAGCTATAACAGCAACCACATATATCACACACGCATCTACCTTCTCCATGCACCCCCTCCCCTACACACAAATACACCAACGCACACTCATCGTACAATCACATACATCTCTCATAGTTCCGGTATCAAATATCAAATAGCTATATTCGCCATCATGTACTATATACCACACGATTCAACCTTATCCACGCAAACGTCCACACAAGAACACACACTTCGTAGCGTTTTGCGTTATATATACAACGAACGCAAGCATTCCGTAATTTTATTGTGCTAGTTTAATTCTTATTCCAATTAGTAGTTATTTCGAGCAAAGGCATATGAAGGGAAAGGTTCATATTTCATGATGGCGGCCATATTGGATCCAAGATGGCAACCTTTGCAAACTTTCGTATTATCCCCTTTACCTAAATTAACATTTATACCAAATTCCGTGTTTCTAGCTTCAATCGTTTGGGTTGTGCATATACTTTCGTTATTTATTTAGGTCGCCATACTGGATCCAAGATGGCAACTATTTCGCCATTTGGCATTTTTCCCTTTACCTACCCATTCTCATACACATTTATGCCAAATTTGGTATTTCTAGCTTCAGTACTTTCGGCTGTGCATATACCTTCAGTATTTACTTTCGGACGCCATATCGGATTCAAGATGGCGTCTGTTTTCCATTTCGTGACCACCACCTCTTGATAATCAAAATGTGTGCCAACTTTGATGTTTCTATCTCCAGCCATTGTGAAATACATTCTGGTCCGCCATATTGGATTCAAGATGGGTACTTCTTGAATATTTTTTATTATTCTCGTAATCTACGTTTGATGATTGGCCTTTATTCCAAATTTGGCATTTCTAGCTCCGTAGTTCGGGCTGTGCATATACTGTCGGCATTTATTTTAAGACGCCATATTGGATTCAAGATGGCGATGGATTAAATTTCGTAACCTCCTCATGATAGTCAACATTTATACCACATTTGGTGTCTCTAGCCTCAGTGTCTCGGCTCTGTGTTTCTAGCTTTAGCTTTTTGGCCTGGGAATATTGATGAATAGGTCAGTGAGTGAGTTATTCAACTAGCGGGTCAAAATATCACAAGGGGGTAATTGGAGCAGTTTTTGCTACCATATTTTTTAGTTCTGGGGTGTGCCCTGTTCATACATAAAATTTGGTTTCAATCGGTTTGTAACACTTGGGGTATATACAGTGTATATATATATTCATCACCTACGGTTCCCTGATGATATAGTCCTGTTTGCTTCAAGTGCAGAACAACTACAAACGAGAATGGAAGAACTGAGTAATGAGAGTTCGAAAATAGGCCTTAAAATGAACTTAAGTAAAACAAAAGTAATGTACAATCAACATGCTGCAAAGAATGAAATAAAGATTATTGGAGAACCAATAGGAATAGTTGATGAGTATGTTTACCTAGGCCAGCTCAAAACATCGAATGCTAAGTTAACTCATGAAATAAACAGAAGATGTACAATGGCGTGGAGTTCGTTTGGAAGAACTTATTTGCGTTTGAAAGCTTTATTTTCGAAAGTAAACTACCAGTGTGTCTGAAGCGTAAAGTTTATAATCAATGTGTCTTACCTGTGATGATGTACGGCTGCGAAACTTGGACATTGAATGCGCAAACTACTCAAAGATTGAGAATCACACAAAGAGCAATGGAGAGATACATGCTAGGAATAACCAGGAGGGACAGGACGACAAATGAATGGATTAGCGCACAAACAAAGGTAGAGGATGTAATCAAGACTGCAAAGAAGATGAATGAAGTGGAGGTGGGCTGGTCACATAGCTAGACGAACAGATGGAAGGTGGACGACAAATGTACTACAGTGGATTCCTAGAGAAAAGAAACGTCCGAGACGACGTCCAAATGTAAGATGGGTAAATGAAATCAAGCGTTTTTCAGGAGTTACATGGATGAGGATAGCAGCAGACCGAGATATGTGGAAATAAAAGGGGGAGACCTTCATCCAGCAGTGAATAGAAAACGGCTGAGTATGATTATATATATATATATAGTGAAAACTCTATTAACGGACATTTGTTTAAAGATGACACCTCCCGTAACGGATATATTTTGTAATCCCCGACCATCGCTATAAGAAGAAACGTATTGGCAAACCTCTCTAAAGCGGACACTCTGTATTGCGGACACGGACAGTGTTTTGTCATTTATAGACAATATTTTACCTCCCCATAACGGACACTTTCATAGTGATTTAAGGATAAACCGCGGATTGTCAATATGCCGACTGTCATGTAGAATGTTTGAACAAATTGCCTTCCACAGTTCGTAATTACAGTACGATAAACATTTTCAACGCTGATGGAACTGGACATTTTTTCGTGCATTTCCGCCAAAAAAAATTTGCTTGAATGGAGAAACGTACTCCAATCGGATGGTAAAGTAGCAAAAGAGCGGCACAATATATCGAAGAGGAAATGGAAGAGAAGAAACCGTGTGAAGTGAGAAATTCCACAAAAACAGTCAATTTCTCATTTTTTTTTAGCATTTATACTTCTCTCTCCTTCTCTCTCTCTTACTCTCTCCATGAAAAGTCACAAACATACGGAAGATGTCATATGTAGTGGTTATCGAAAAGTGCAAAAAAATATAAAATGTTATTTTGTAAATTGTGCCCTCAATATAAAGTACAGCTTAGACGGAGGAGGGTAATGTAAGAAAGATTTTAGTTATACTCATACAGTATAATTGCTTCATCCACCAGTGTATACTCTTTGGTTGTATATGACATTGCTCACTAATTTATGTAAGAAAATATTGAAACCTCTGTAAGGCGGACACCTCTCTATAGCGGACAATTTTCGATTCCCCGTGACTGTCCGCTTTAGAGAGGTTTCACTCGACTTCAGTGCGAGAGGTCCCGGGTTCGATTCCCGGTGGGGGCTCAAATATTTCGGTGTTGACCCAGCATCGTGAGGACAATTGGGGAGCTGCTGTGAATAAAATACAGTGGCGATCACAGTGAGAGCTTCGGCTCTCCTCTCCCAACCCGTCTGGTCAGCGTGGGAGCAGTAGACCAACTCCTCCCTTCAGGGAGAGGCCTCATCCACTAGTGGATTGAATATGGCTGTGATTTATTATTATTATTATTATATA
>JAGDQP010000075.1:4730-27546 GCA_022664845.1 Lepisma saccharinum
GGAGGGGAGAGAAGGATGCGTTTTACCTACCTCACTTAAGGGCCAGCTTGTTATACTCTATGGCGATCTGAATGTCGTAACCTGAATCCCACAAATCTTTTATAACGGCCATAAATTGGTCCAGGTCAGAATTTTGGCACGAACTGGAGTGAGAACATATCTTGTGATGGTTTTATGGCCTATTCCTTCCCTTTCTCTCTCTCTCTCTCTCTGTCTCGGCACTTTCTCCTATCTTTGGGCTCCGTTCAAATTTTACTAAACTACAAACATCTAAACTTTTTTTTTTTTTGTTGTTGTTATTGCGAAATATTTTCTTTGCCTTTAAAAATATATAAACCTTAGAAGAATGTAGACCTAATGTTTTGGTCATGATTACAGAGCCGAATTGCACTTTATGTTATCACTTCCAGTGACAGTGGAAGTGATTTTTTTTTCCTTTTTAAATGAACCATTCCGTTAATCCTAATTAATATGCTTTTCGAATTATTCAAAAGCCAACAAATATCAGGTCACCTCCTTATGAGCCAGTTTTCATGTATTGCACTGAGTGAAAGTGATATAACACAATATACAAGGGTGTTAGTTATATTTAAATTGGCATGTGCAGATTACTTTGTGGGTGGTTGGCGTCTGTTACAGTTTTATCCATTTACGCCAGGGATATCTGTTTTGTCGCGTACAGAACGCATGCTAAATGCCTAAAGCTCGTGTACGTTACTGACACGCACATACACACATATATACAGGACAAATCGTGACGTAAGTCAATTTTCAGATGGATTGTAGAGATGGAGAAAAAAAAATCACTTATTGTACACTTTAGCACACCTCAAACAAAGTCACGTTTTTAACAAGTTAAGATATTAAGGGATTCTCGTAGCCTAGAGAGATTTTTTTTTTTCATAGAAGTGGGCATATAACAAGGACCTTCTCAGTTATACCTCAATGTCTCCGTTTCAGTATGATGATGAAATTTTGTGCGAAAATGAATAAGAATTATTGTAATCAACACATAACATGTTGTGGAAAAAAAATGTACAAGAAATGTATGAAAAGTGATCATGAGGATATGTTTGACGTGTACGTTCAATCTTGACACTTTTTCTACATCTTGTACACTTGTAATGCTAGGTTTCAACACAGAAACTTAGGACAATTTCAAACATGTGTGGAAGAAGTATTTTTTCTTAAGTGTACCTTGAGCAGGAAGACCATTACATACAGCAAATAGGTAAGCTTATGATGAATTAAAGTCTGTGTTCTACCCAGATTTATGATCAGAAGGTCCATGTGCAAAGTGAATTCTGGTGGTTTCCAATTGCCTTCCATTTGATAGCGATAATCGTTATTTTTAAGATTTATTCATGGTCCTCAGGTTCAGGCGGGGATAGTGTGGAGGCAATAATGATGGAGGGTAGGTGGCCAGGGCCTAGTTTGTAGATATCATGCCGGTATTTGTCTGGTGTGACAAGAAAAAACCTGCAAACCCCTCAGTCAGGATAGACGGTCGTTCCCAGAACCTTCCGACTGTTAAATTAATGCTCTGTAGCGCTTAGTAACGACAGTGGTCTTATGGACGGTACCTACAGTTGAAAAGAAGGTTCCGAAGCCACTGTGTTTATATGTTTCCCACAAGGAATCGAGTCCAGGAGATACGCTATTACAAGTCCACGAACTCGTCTCAGAATGTTTTTTTTTTTTTAACATACAAGGAGGAAGGGTGTTCAATACCTAATCGTTACAGAAATGAATATGAGAATGTTTAGTAAGATAACCCAATTAAAAGCACACACACACCGTCTTTATTTTTACCAATACTTTTTAGTCGTGTAAAGACGACACAAGAGAAAATAATAACGTTAATAAAGTAATAACAATAATCGTATTAAGAGCACTTGTGCCACAGTGTTCGTGATCAGCCATTTATCTTTATTATGCTATAAATTATTCCATATTATTTTGTATGAATTACGTCGTCTTACCGATAAAAGAGTGATACATTATGTGCAGTAAAGTGATACGGTGCAATAAAAACGAGTGATAAAATTGCAATTGCATGTTTATTATGTCACTTTGCACTTCTTTTGTTTGTGGTTGTATGGGTGATAACAGCCGGAGACAAGTCGTAACTTTGCATGTTAATAATAATAAAAAAAAACTTCTCTTATTCATTGCTTGGTGGTAGAATAAACTTAGTAGTACGGAGACAGTTTTCCAGATGGCAGTTACATAGCAATAACATACTTCGTCTATTCCTTTCAGTAATACCCATTAACACTTTACGGTTTTGTTGCAGTTATTCAAATCAAACATGCTTATCCAACGAAAGAAGGAAATATTTCTCTTTTGCTAACCTTTTTGTAGAACACGCGACAAGGTTTTTCCTTTGTTTCACGAGCAATTATTGATTTCAGTTTGTTTTAAAATAGTGGTTCCTAATACTTACTTTTACAGACCTGCTCTGTCGACAACTCGGGAAGTACTAAGGCTAGAAAGGTGGTTGAGGTGTCGTCGGGAAGGTCTAGGCGAGACGAAATCAAACTTGTATCATTCATTCAGATCTCAGGGGCGAGCCCCGAGTTCCGGGGGGATTTTAATCTCATGAAGCGTTAGAGGTAGGACGGTGGTTGATGTGTCATTGGCAAGGTCTCGATGAGACGAGTTAAACCTGTATAAATCATACTCAGTGCAAGGGTGGTTCCGAAGGTTGAGCTGTTGTTGGAAAGCAGTTTCCTGACCTTTTTTTTCGTATCACTTGTTTCACGGCACCTCAAAAGGGTACACTGTAAAAAATGAAGTACACATCTTGTACACTCTGATTCAAAGAAAATGGCTGATGTATTATTTTTGTAATTGCACAATCTTGTAGCACTGAACTAATAAACGTTGCAGGCACAATATGTGGAAGGTTACCTCTGTATCGAATATTGGGCCATTGTCGGACTTAGAAAGCGTAGACATTTTTTATGACTTGGAGTGTACATGTTTTGTACTTCTGAAAGGAAGTTACGTTTTTATAACTTTCGTGCACTTTTTTGCAAAGGTATGGACTTTTTTAATATATAAGACATAATAAGAAGCGGTAGTGATAGATAGGAAATAAATAAATTTAAAAAAAGTTGCAGGAACCGGGAATAGAATCCCGCTCGTCCCTGTAATACCCATCCGTCACTTTTCTTGCTATATTCCAAAGAAGTTTCATATGAAAGTTCTTTTTACAGTGTAGATTACTCGATAGTATATATATTAACTAGAAGCCGCCAGAGATCTCAGTTAGATTGAGTGTTGTCGACGAGACGAGATTTAGCCTGTCTCGTTTCGAAAATATATTATTCAGATAGTGTCTCATCTCGAAAAGATGTAGGCGTATAGTTTGCATTTCAAAAGCTCTGTCTCGTCTCGCTCTCTATAGCCATTTTTCTGTCTCGTCTCGTGGCAACACTAGTTGGATTGTGCTCGCAACATCCAGAACCATTTCGCATTTCTTCATATTTGCTGAAAAGAGCTGTCCACAACAGGATACTTGACCATGTATATCAGGTCAGTATATTAACCAATAACAGTGGTTTCGAAATATGAACGGTTTTGCCCTTGAGAAAGTATTTTAATTCTGTCCAATCCCGTAGTTTCTGTATTGTCAATTCATATTATCGCGCTAGATATTGTTCTGCTTTTTTTTTCCTTTAAGGAGAAGCGGAATCAGGGATCATGACACGTATATTTGCATAAAATTGGCTATGAATGAAAAGCGCTTCCCATTTTAAAAATACTGTTTTAAGATTCTTAAAAAAAGAGTCTTAACAAGATTTTACTGCTAAATTTAATTCCCCACTTAAAAAAAAAAAACTTTTGTTACATTATTTAATAATAATAGTAATAGTGTTATGCTCAGAGCCAGGTCTCTGACACGAAAGCCTCTAGGGAAGGTGAACAGATGGTTTTCTATAGCCTTTAATCTGATGGAAATTATGTCCTAGAAACGGGACATAGAGTTTTTAATGGGGATTCCGAACTACTATATGTTTCAAACTGGAATCGAACCCCAGACGTCTTGATAAGAAGGCGACAACACGAAACTATTAATCCGCTGGATGAATGCAGCAATCGAAGGCAATGATAAACATGGGTTCACCTTGCCCAGTGACATATAAGCCACAAACCTGCCTTAGAACAGAATGTATATTTTTTTACACGCCTTTTATTAACTTACTCTGTAATCATGTTTCATCTATGGTACAAATCTTGCAACGTTAATTAACCACTTGGGATTATATCCAATCACATTCAGAATATCATGCTATCTTAAAAATATTAGCGTACACATCTGGAAATTTTGGATCTGTTCCTTAAATGCCTGTTGTTGACATAAACTTTAAATCATATCGCTTTTACAAGTTAAATGATAATTTGTGTCCCCGAATGTTGTTCCTATGGTCCATTCTAATTCAAAATCACTAGATTAGACTACCCGCCTACCACATTTCAGTTCGGAGTTCGAACCCTCCGAGGAGAAAAATAATTTTATTTATTAATCAGTTATTTTTGCTTTTACTGGGACCTGTTTCCAACCATACTGTTTTTTTTCTAGATATCTCAGTTTCACCAGACGAATGCTGTAATGGTACCAAGAGAAAGTCCTGGTTGCTATCTTCACTTTCTCTTTCGCGGAAATGTTTGTTGATGGCCGTCATCAAACGTGATGGGCTTAGTCTTTTTTTCGCAGCTTTTTTGATCCATAACACGGCCAAAGAATCCGATTTGCTGTCTTGTCCGAAACAAACAGAGAGAAGAACTATGGGTAGATTGTTGTCATGCCTAACTTGTAGTGGCTTATAAATAAGCTTATTTTAATTAGTCAACACTCTGTCTTGCTTCTGCGGAATTACCCAATTAATGAAAGCAAAAAAAAATGTCTCCTTTACAAAATTTGTATGAAAAATAGAAACTAAGAGTGTTCATAGATGGTGTCTTCGGAAATTTAAATAAAAAATGTCCATTAAGAAATTTGTTAAATATTTGGCTAACTATTTAAAGAATTAATAATGTTTGTTTATTAGCTTACAACAGCTTTATACTTGTAGCTGTCTTCACAGAATAATAGGGAATGAAGTGATTTATTTTATTGTTACTTACAAGGAAAAATGGTTACCTTGTATTCTTATTTCCTTCCATATTATTTTTAAATATGCATAATTTTATAAGCAAACATGCCTCGACCTAAATTCCACATATTTTTTAATAGCGCGATAAGATTTTCTATTTTGCTTATATGGATGTGTGCAAGTTCTGTATTCCATTCTTGTTGGGTTCACTATACACTGTAAAAAATTGTCAACTCCACTTCCGATGATACTTTCCTTTAACAGGATGGACTGTATCAATATTTTTCTTTGATAACCTACGAAAAAAAAAAGTAAATATATTGGGAAAAGCGGGAATAGAACCCAGGTTTTGTGAGTCTAACTGAGTTTTGAAAAACAGTACGAACGTCACTTTCCGTGCTAATTATAGAAGTTAGATTGAAAAATGAGTGACAACAAAAAGTGTACAAGTGTGTTTGAAAAGATAATTTCATGAAAGGATAATTACATGTAAAGATAATTTCATGAAAGTGCTAAAGCGTATTATTTTTAGGGTATATCTTCTAGATTATTTTGTTAGTAAACAATTACTTTTAATGCGAGTAATAATTAAGGGTAATTTTAAGCGTACATTCAATTATCAAACAGCGAATTATCATCGGATTTATTTAAGATGGAACACCTCCACTCAGCGTAGTGTATAATTGCCCAAACTCTAGCCTAGCACATTAAGCCTGACTCTACTAAATGTAAATAATGAACAAACTTTTTGTTATATGGATATTCTTACTCTTTTCGTTTTACGATTAATGCAATAAAATAGTGTCAAGTAAAACCTACGCGCAGGAATATTGAGTGTAATCGTAATATAACCCCGCCAATTGTGCTTCTTCCCCCATTCTTTTTATCTTTTTTTGCAATTCAAGTTCAATTCCAAACGGCATGATTGCTGCCGAGTAAACTAGCTCAAAACTTTGTCGTATTATCCATCCCCTCATATAACAGAGAGACAGACTTCCAACGACTACATTTATTTGAGCCGTTTTCCAAGAGATGGCAGGAAGATCGCCTGCAGCTAAACTTGGAAAGATTTTTTTTTTTTTTAATAACGATCTGTTTATGGTCTGAAGTGATACCATATAAAAAGTTCTATCTGCTTTCTGTTTTGGCGCCTGCTTCCTTGTTCCGATCTCTGTATCTTCTTCTTCATATTATTATTTCTCCTTTATATTTTTAAAGGTCTTGCTGTAGTTGTTGTTCTTTTCTTACTTCAACGAGCAATCATAGCCTAAGACCGTCACAATTCTGAGCGATGCCCATCGGTGAGCACTCTGCTGGGGTAGATTGTTAGTTGAGGTTCCACCTTGGGTACAATCACAGAGTAAATATATACATCCGGATATTTACGTATATTTACTCTATGGTTCAACTGAGGAAAGCCGATGAGTGACAGCAAGACTTAACTCGCGTCTGCTCCGTGACGTTAATCACTGGGCTAGGCATATTTTTAACTTATATTACGTGTATGTATACGAGCCTAATTGAATGAGGAAATACTAGTTTATAAATGAACGAATTAATAACTAATAAAGAACGAATACTTTACGAATAACTTTTTTTTGCGGATAATGCTATTTGTATGGTAGAGATACTTGAATATTCTGTTGTTTTCACGATAGGTGACTCTATGTGAATACCCAAATTACTACGGCTGTGTATGGTGTAGCAGATTTGAGATAAAATCTACAATGTGCAGAAATTATGCACAAGGTTTAGCGGAAGTCAATGTGGGTGATGCCTATGTCAAGCCAAGCCACTTGTATCCAACTGCAAGTAACCATCTTACGTTTAGTTTGTGTGACCTTCTTTTTATATCTACCGTCAGCCGAAGAACATGTGATCATAAGTTGATTATTATTCTTTTTATTATAAAGTTAACTGTCAAGACACGAAAGAGACTTCTTAGAACACATTCACATGTCAACGAGCGTCGTTTACACGTTAATTCCACCAGCCAATCGCAAACATACAAGAAAATCCTAAGCATATATCCGATTGCCTGATGACGTTTTACGTAATACTGAAATAGGTGGGATCTAGAACCCGTTCATTGATAAGCAAATAAACCGCAGTTATGCTTCATAGACAGGCAGATTATATAGTTACTACACTATAAATGTTTCTGTCCTAAATGAGAAGCAGTTTCTTACACAGCGAATAAGATGCAATGTTGACGCAGCATCGCCAGGTTTTGCTTCCACGCATTCACTACGAATACACGAATGGACCAACATTGGAGTTAAACGTTATTAGTCAGAGTTAAAAGAGCTTTTTAAGAAGGAAACGGTTTCCATTTTGAAGCAACTTTTAAATCATTTTCGCTGTTTTCTGTCAAGCAAGGTTATATAACAGTTTACGCAAAAAAAAAAAAAAAAAAAAAAAAATCGTTTTGTGTTTTTCTTTAGTGTTATACTAAATTGTCGAATTTTTCCATTTATATACATATTACATTTGAAATACACGATTCACGAAATTCTAGAGGATATGAATACAGATTTAAATAACAACAGTGAGACGCATAGGGATTTTGCCGAAAGAAAAAAAAATGAGCGCCATTATTATAAACGGCTCCTCCGTTACATATTGTCGCCATTTGTGGTGTCATATTTTCCATTTCCATTTCGTTTTCAGCCGTAAAGAGACCGAAAACAGGTAGATGGACATTCAGCGTGTTAGTCTTGAGATATTACTGAACCTTCTAGAATACTAGTCTTGATATCTTTCTTGAAATAAACAAGTAAAAAAAAAATAAAAGTTTGAAGCTCAGCATTCTTAAGTGGGGAGAAGTCTTTTTTCTCTTCTTGTGAAATGTGAAAGAGAGAAAGAGAGAGATATTCTTAAGCAGAATCTCGGAATATGTAGGCACCACGCTGCCTCATTTCAATATAATCTTAGGTCGTTTGTCATCCACAAGTGTTGGAGGCTGTCCAGGACAGAAGTCTTCCTCGAGAGAGACGAGGCACAAAGAGAAGAGAATCTCGGAAGAGACTGGCTTTAGTGGGTGGTAAAGAAAAAAAAAAACTCACATAAATTTGTCTATTCTTATTTGTGGTGAAGGAAGAGAGATCGCGCGCGCAGTTTTCTGAATTGCACTGCTATTACTACGACATCTCTTCTTCCATGATATTCTGCATATTATCTTCCGTAGCTCTTCTTTTTTTTTTCGATTTGCATGCAAAATAGTGACGTGAGATCGCGAGTGTGTGAGTGGGCTTGGTATTCACTATTTCATCTACGCCTGCTTGGATAAGAGGCTTATTGTATTTCTTCTTGTTCATTGTCTTTTTCTTGGCTTATTCCTCTCTTTCAGTAGTCATGAGTGTGTGTGTGTGTGTGTGTGTGTGTGTGTGAGAGAGAGAGAGAGAGAGAGAGAGAAACTGGAAGCGGTGAAAAGAATGTTCCCGTGTTTTTCATCAAGGAACAATTTGTAGTGTCAGGTAACAGTGTTTCAACACTTGAGCTACGGTCGGTCCCCCCGGTGAATACCTGATTACAGTGTAACATAATTGATCCTGATATTGATTTAGCTGTTATGATTACACAGATCCCCCTCCTCTTTGACAAACAAACAGTAGGGTGTATTCGATATTTGAATTCCAATGTCGAAGGTCGATTGTTTTATCGATTGAATATCGATACTTTACGATATATCGAACTGTATATTGAAATATGTAAGTAAATACCGTATTGAAATATCGAACTAAAATGCGTCGAAATATCCAATGAAATATCGATATATCGAAAAATCAACAAGTTCATCATCGAATGATTTGATTTATCGAAAATTGGGATACCTCAACCACTAGCTTGCGACGGGAATCCACGGTTTCCCTTTCCTTCGTTATAGTCATTGCCTTCGTTATAGTCAACCAAAAGAACATGGATGTCGTGCTTCGTTGCATAAACATTCAGGATACGCAATTTAATATAAAATACAAGAGATTCGTTGCAGAACAACATGTCTCCTCCATGGTCAAAATTTTAGTAACATACATATTGTACAGTCTTGTCCTTGTACAGTGAGGTAGAATTCGAGGTTAAGCGAAGATCGAGCCAGCGATGTGGATTTATATAGCAACTATTTATAAGTCTAACAAATTACAAATTGGAAAATGCCCTCAGGATTATATGATTAATGCATTCTCTTTAATATGATTAAGAATTTAGTGCACGTAGTGGTTCGAAATACACTTTAAATTAGGTTCAGTCCTTATGACGTCATTTTTATTTCATGGAATGCAGTGAAAAATCACCATCGGTTTACCTTGCAGAGGAGCCTTCGAGTCATAAAGCTATCACCCAATTATATAATCAGGGTTGATAGTGATCAAACCTACCTACTACTCATTTTGACGTAACTGGCTCTACTGTCTGGGACTATTGAAAGAAACTTACAGAATGATAACATTTAAATAGGAAATATTTTGTAGCTTGGCTGTTTCGTTCGATAAATACGCGAAACTCATGAACTCCAAGAACGTTAACATCATCATAAGCTAGCGTTTCATGTGATCGATATCTGTCAGAATATCTTTGGTTTGCTTTTGTTAAAGAGAACCACATTCCTGAACTAGTGAGACCTCAGAGACAGAGACATAACGGGAGAGTTGGGGGGGGGGGGGACTCGAAACATGAACTCATTCCACGTAATATCAACTTAAAGTACATTTCACTCAACATAGTCTTTTATTGATGAAATTATATTTTTTTTTCCTACACTGTTATGTCTACTTACGCTCCAATTTAGATTTTATTCCTAAGCCAAAGACTATTGATAACGCATTCCATCATCACATACGTTGAATGTGTGATCAAAGATCAAGAAAATGTGATATAATGACAAATTGTGTGACACCAATTGTGAAATTGGAACTCAGGACACCTGAATCTGAAATTCACCCAACTTACGAGTGCACAATGAAATAGAGATTTTTTTTTAAAAAAGTAAAAAAAAAAATAAAAAAATAAATAAAAAAATCGGGTTCGGTCCTACAGCGAAAGAGTTGTCGAAAGTCTATTTACGAGAAATCGATCTTTGATTGACTTGGCCATGCGCGGTTTGAAATCATAGCAAAAATTTTGTGCGCAAACACTAACGCTATTGGTTAAAAGCCTGAGCAAGGCTATATCCTTTTTGACTTTACCATCCCACATACCAAAGTTTCTCATTTCGATCCAATACTCCCACCTATCTTTTTCTCTCTTGTCGGGGGAGTGAAGAGGATGGGTGTTTCACCCCTTCCAAACTCCCCCCGTCTAGTACGAGCTTCCTCCTCCGTAAACTCTCCCGTCGATTTGCCCTCGCCCCTCCCACACGAGAATCATTCTGAAGCCTGCAATTACTGACCACACAGAGCTCCAACAAATGGGTAACGTAGGCTTTGCACGTTGAATACAAACGGCACAGATAATTCGTATCCCAGAGGGATATAGCTAATAATATAC
The DNA here is from genome assembly GCA_022664845.1 of Lepisma saccharinum. Lineage (NCBI taxonomy): Eukaryota > Metazoa > Arthropoda > Insecta > Zygentoma > Lepismatidae > Lepisma > Lepisma saccharinum. The sequence goes on from JAGDQP010000075.1 coordinate 15,317, forward strand.
ACGTGAAGCCTTATATATGGTGCACTGAAATTGTTCAGGGAAGCCCACAGGAGAGCTTAAAACCTCTCTGCAATTTTCCATCCCTTTGGCCCATCATTCTTACTTTAGTAGCTCTCCCTCTGTGAATCTATCCCCCCACCCCGTAAAGCCTTCGTCCCTCACTGGAAGTGGGTAGATCTCCCTCTCTCTCGTTCGTTCGTTAATCCGAGTCAGTCAGTATTCATTGTGCACCTCCAGTTGTGTGTAATTAAACGCTAATGACCGGACGCTACACTTTGCCCCCTCTAGAAAAAAAATAAATATAACAAAATGTTACCCGTGCAGTGGCGGATGCGACCGGAATTGGGAAGAGACAAAGACTGAATTAAAAAGATCGAGGCGGCAAATAATTGATGATGGCGGTAGTACTTAACAAAATATGTATAAGGGAGTACAGTATATATTATGTATACATAAATCAGAGTTACAGGGAGAAATCAGGCTGAGGATAAGAAAAAAAATCCTTATAAATTAGCTTGGGTGCGAAGGAAAGACAATGTGCTCATTCTCTTCTCTTCTGAGTTCATGAATAGCATTAATAATATATTTATTATTATTATATGATTTGTTAGCAGTTGATAGTTTCGCTTTGGGTTGCAAAATTTCAGCGACTGAAATGGTACAGTATTAGACCTTTACACACTGTAAAATATTGTACATTTATTTTATATTTTTTGAACAAATCTTCTCTGAAGTTCAGTTAGTTTTCTGGTCAAACAGTGGAAGTAATATGTACCAAAAGTGTGGCTTCTTCAATATATAACGAGAAAAGTGACGAATTTCGTAAATTTACATAGTTTATTAAATCTGCAACACCAAAGAAGCTAGAGACAGTAAATATTATTTAGACTAGTGCGTATTTACATGCATTCAAATACATGGAAATCAAACTGTAATCGTAAATAACGCATAATAAATTAATGTGGATTTACATATCGACAGACTTAACGCTATATATATTCTTACCAACTAACCACAAAACAGCACACAATCTGAAAACAAATCAGATGTTTGATTGGCTGATCCAAGGGCAGGGCTAATGCACTTCTGTCGATATGTGAATCCGTCGTTGCTGTTTTTGTCGATATTCGGCAGGTTCTTTAGGGTTACGTTTGTCTTCGCCTCCCGTCTTGGGTCCTCCACCATTTTCTGTTAGCATACATGGATTGTAACCACCTTTCTCTGCATTTTCAGCCTTGAACAAAACTTTCAGCAAACCAGGGTGTCACGGCATCCGGATTATGTCACGGTGACCGACCAGGAGTGTCACGATTGCAAAGAAATTGGTCGACCGTCTATTCTGACTTTGATCTAGAGACGGAAGGGAATTATTCTGCTATAGCCAGATAGATCTTTCTAGAAAGTGAGAACGGTTGTATAGATACTATTAGAACAACCAAGCGTTGATCTCTCGAGTGCTCTTGAGGCTTCTATGCTTATAGGGTGCCGAAAAACTATAAAAGGGTTGCGAACCAGTGCACTACGTGCTTGATACGCGTTTATGTTCGAGTTTTAACGTGGAATTTCCTGCCAAACAATAACCTTCTTTTCGTGTTTAAAGGCTATGCATAATGTGGTCCATTAAATCATGATAGAAATCGCTTTTTCGTGCAGAATATGGTTGTTTTGAATCTTTAACAAATCGGCAATTAGTCATTTTACGGTTCTTGCTACTTTTGTGTTCTCCTCTTTGCCTTGAATTTCATTCCACTACTAGTTTCAGGAGATTACATCTACGATTGTAGTTCGTTAAAATGGTACTTTAGCAAGATTTTTTTTCAGCTTTCTGTTTGCTGAAACGTTACATAAGCATAATAGTAATTCTCTACGTTCATAATAGATTTAGGGGGAAAATGCCAAGAACTAATTGGATGTTAACGTGACGTAGAGTTTACCGTCTTTCTCGCTGTTCTTGTACATTGAACACGAAATAATAAAGCACCAAAAAAAAAGTATGAAGGAAATCATCTTGTAAACATTTAGCAAAATGGCTGAATATTTACGTGACGGTTGTGCTGTCTGTGCTTTGATCATGTGATATATAGGCAAGGTTTTAAATGGTGCCTAATCTAATTAAGGGGAACGTAACACATGTCTCTCCTTTTAGCAAATAACATGCGCACACCCAATGATGGTTGAAAAGTTGCTTGGGAGCCGCGTGTTTGATGTGAGTCATCTTCCATTTTAACTAATTAAGTTCAACGCTACGGGGAAGTGTGTGCGAGAGAAGAGTGAATGCACAAGAAACACTGAAAAAAAATCAAACAATAAAAAAAAAACATCCTGAATTTAATTTGGCTATCCATCCACCAGGTACACTGTAAAAAATAAACTACACGGTTTGTTCATATGTTTTTTCTAGTGTTTTATATACTTTAGAAGTGTAAGTATTGTGTGCAAGGATATATATAGCGAAAAACATACGAGTTTACCGTGTTTTATTACCGAGATGACCCGAGTTCGAACCCTACACTCGAGTTTTTTACTTCTTAATGTACCAAAACACCTTATGATCCACTGTTAATTGTGTGAAGTTAAAGTTAGAGCGGATCGATAACAACGCGCATATAATCAAATTAGAATGAATTCTTTAAATGGAGAACGCTAATCAAGTGAAAAGTACCTACCAATTTTAGTCACTAGATTAATAACAGACCAATGTGTCTGAACTCAAATCTGAAATGTTTCTCTCTACCTGTTTTGCTTAAGGTTAGTGTAATGATCTGTAACAAGTAACACCAAATGGCAGCACAGGGCTGCCGTAGCTCAGTGGCAGAGCGTTGGAGTAGCATTCGGGAAGTCGTGGGTTCGATCCCAGCGGCTGACCATCCTGACTGAAGTTTTTCCTCAGTCACACCAGGCAAATACCGGGATGGCACCTTCAACATAGGCCCTGACCAACACCTTCCCAAATCCTTTTCCCTCCCCTATCCTGCCTGAGCCTTTAGATGCTTAAAAGGCCATAAATAAAATTCAGTTCAACCAAATGGCAGCACTATCTCCGTTTGTTCCTATTGTATTTTTTCATTGCACAAAATTGTAATGCCACCTCTACAAGTTCAAACCTAGAGAGTTCAAACTTTCAGGGAAGAAAGTTCAAAAACTATTTCAAGAGTTCTATCCGTGTCGATTTTTTATTTTGTTTTTCTGTTCATTGTTGAAATCGCTTAATTGTTGTTGCGAATATCCAAGCCTGTAACAATGAAGTTCTTTCAACAGTGAACAAAACAGAAAATAAAAAATCGGCACGGATACAAGTTTTAAATTTGTTATTCTTTGAAAGTCTGAACTGTCTAAGCTTGAATTTGTAGAGATGGCCTTGCAATTTCGTACAAAGAAAAAAAAATATTATAGGCATACGGAGATAGTGATAGTGCTGCCACCTTGCTTTACACTAACCTTAAGGCTCCAACCTATATTACACGCCATAGACTACAAAGTGAAATTAAACCAGGACAAATTCGTGCGGAAAGGAGGTAATTTAGAGTTGATTCATTTAAAAGTATAAAGAAGTACACTCGTTTTTTTACAGTGTGCCATGCCAACAAGTTAAAAATAGACCTTTCTATTTTGCACAATACATTATTAAGTGGTGTATCAAGTGTCACTAATCATCCAATAACCCCCTAAAAAAATAAACTCTGAAGAATAATCGACTGTTATTGGCAAGAAGCTTGTATTGAACAAGGTTAAGATTTTTATAATACAACGAAACATGTCGTTAAGACTTGACTGTATATTTAGAAAACAAGGCTATTTAATTAGGAGGTCCTATTTGACGAAATCTTTTTTATCTGTTATTGAAATCTCGAAATTTATCCGAGAAACCTCCCAATACCTTTTGGAAGACGTCCATTTATTAACCTTGTGGCATAATAAATTTGACCTAATTAGGATCAGTGCTTCGTGCGTCCGGCTGCGGGCGTGACTGTCTTCCAAATAAAGGTATTCTGGCATTTTACATGTACTTTAAATGAAGCATAATGTTAGTTTATCAGGATCTTAAATGTAAATTTCTGTTATAGAGAACAAAAGTTACTGTTACCACCGTTCTTCTTTGTTACTTCATGCTCGTGGCAGCTCAACGTACTTATTATACACAGTGTTACCAACTATAGAATTGTAAAATAACTAACAACTTACAAACTACTAACTTTTGTTCAAAAAAATGGCCCCTGTCAGGATGAACTAATTGTGGCTTACCATTGCGTATTTGCTTGATTGAGATGAATTTAATACCTAAGGATGGGAGCTGCTGGTTCTAAGGTGGGTCTAACCCCATCCTATCCCGGCCTGAGCTGCCTAGTATGACATAAATAAAATTCAATTTAAAATTGACTTAATTTAGTTCCAAATTCACTGGATTGGAAACACTGATTCAGCAGTCAGAAAGTACAGCGGAACTTAATTCTAATTTTAATTTCCCTTCTTTTCAGGCTTAAGTTGGAGAGTTCTGATAAAACGAAACATGTAGAAAAAGATTGTTCTTTGCCCGTATATATCTTTATCAAGATATAATGTGTTGAATGTTAAACGGATAAGTAGCATTTGTTGTTTTCTAAAATATTTTTTTAAAACGTTCATGCAAGCTATTGGTTTCATACGGTAGATGTCGGTAAACTCGCTGATTTGTTTTTATTTCGTATCAAAACTCAGTTTTCGTTGTTTTTATGGGAATGTTGAATTCGAAACAGAGTATTTAAGTGGAAATCTGGATGAGGTTTAGAACAAAATATCCAATCGGCAATTCACACTGATATAGTCTTGTCTTCAGTCCCAACTGCCGAATAACCGGATGATTTTTAGTAGACGCCCCTGGTTGCTATCTTTCCTTAGAAAATATCCGCGTTCTCCGATTGGTGACGAATTCTTATCATAAATGCTTTTGAGAACTTTGTTTTCTCATAACAAAATAGATATCAGTACTTCTCAAGATAATATATCGAAAGAAATGTACAGCTATCAAATCTAACTGGCTAATGTAAAATATTTACTTTTAAGAAAGCTAATAGCATGTTAACCACTTAATCAAGTTCCGTTAATAGCACTTCTTGATTTAACGTGAGCGAAGACACAAAAAGATGTCTTAACATGAAACGTTGATTGCTTCATCTTAATAATGAAGTTAACAATCCCTGTCATTCTGTAAGACACGACACCGTTGTAGGCTCTAGAAACAGTGCTTAATAGTCTTACAACTCCAGTTTTCATTACTGTTTGCAGTTTAGATGGATAGATTAACACATGTCGTTGCACTTATTGGAAACCGACATGCCATGTTTATCGTAAATAATAGTTTTTCTTCTCATTAGAAAATATCTTAAAGGTAAAAAAAAAAAAATGCAATTCGCAAATGGTATTGTAAACACAAAGAAAAATGAAAAGAAGAAATTTGCCAAATGACACACATGACAAGAGAAACTTGGCAGTTGACAGTCAAGGTTTTCTGTTTTTCCTTCACGTGTACAGGAAGCGAGGAAAGACTGCTATCAGCCAGCACTTTTAGTAATGCGTGCTATGCATAATAAGTAATTCACTTCTAGCTCTTAATAAAGAAATTTTAAAAAGAAGCGAAATTAAATACAGATAAATGTTTTTTTTTTATTATTTTTCTAATTCATATTTTGTTTTGATAAGCGCTGATCGAATTAAATATATTTTATCAACAATCGTTGATGTCGGTCACACCGTAAAAAATACACTTATTCCATTCACCACATCAATTTTAATCTTACCGTTATGGCCAGAAATATATTGGGAAAGATACAATTTTTTAGTTACCGAGAAAATACTTAAGAACCTGTCCAAATGAAAATTTCGATACAAAAATTAGTATGAGTTTAGAAGTAACTATTTATGTATCTATATAACCCTTATTCCCACCATTTTAAAAATTTTCAATTGTGGGCAATTGTGTGATAAATGTGTTGAGAAAGGGTTCAAGTTGTAATTGCAGTGATGTTCATGTCAAAACAAAACGTATTGCTGAATTTTCAAAAAAAAAAAAAATAAATAAATAAATAACGTAATATTCTCCAATGGTTAAACATAACAAAGTGCGATTATTCCCAAATTGTTTTGGGAATAATCGCGTGCTTAAAAAAGAAGAAAAATAGTCTCCAAATGTCTTTGCGTCCCCATTCTACTCTTCCGAGAGTGCCAAAGTGTGATATTTACGTAGAACCTTCTCCAAAGGCCACTTCCACCCGTAAAAGTCTCAAATGTGACATTTATGAAGGTTGTAATGGCGTTTTACCTGTTACTTTTGCCATTCGAGCATGTTTTCTCTTTTTTCTTCTTGTCCTGTGTTACCCTTCTCTTTCCTCCCCTTCTGCCAACTCGATCGTCTGCGCAGTCAACATACCTCCACTGATCCTTTCTTTGAGCGATATTCTTCATTGTCACCTCCACCATCTTGTTCTTAGTAGGCATCTATGTTTTGCTTGCTTTTGGTATACTTTTCCTTTTTCTTTCGTCTTTCTTCGTATTCATCCACCCTCCTTCTCTGCTTCTCCATCATCATATTCTCTTTCGTTGTAGCAACCTCTAGCACCTCCTCTCAGTAACAGCTCCCCTTGATGTTAGGCTTCTATCACTCATGAAGTCAACAGAAATCCTACTCCATCGTTTTTACGACTCTCCGTAATGGCACAAAATGTTCACCGATTATTCTTCTGCATGACCATTTGCCTTCTTAGCCTTTATGGGTTTTCATACTAGTAATAGGCGTGATGAGTCGTGATTGGCTTAAACTGTTTGTGGTTTTCTCCAGTCCCTCTCCGATTAAACATTAATATTCCTTAGGCATATTTAAGAGTTCCGCATTCTCTTTCCTTTTCTTTCATACTTTTAGGTGTCCCACCAACGTGTGGGACTGGTTGAGTGGATGTATCAGAAGCGTTCATGTGTCTGATTGGTTGTATATCTCTTTTGGGTCAATCTCGGCAAACAATTATGGGCATTTTTTAAAAGTAGTGTCCTGACTTGGAATCGCACCAAGATCCCTCGCTTATGATGCGGCGTGTATAGTACCAGTGTGACTCAAAGAGTCAATTGTGCAAGATTGATTGATTTTTATCTATACTACGTTTATGTATCTTTGAGTTCGTCAGAGGTTCATTTTTAGTAAAGTCCTGCTGAAGTGGACGAATAATTTGCTCTAGTGTACCATCATTGTTTATCCTTTGTGTCTCGGAGGGTCGAGTATTGGATCTGTTTAATCCCTTGTACCTGTGAGGGATGAGTTTAACGTTGAGTGTAACGAGGGTTGAGTTTTAAGTCCTCGTATCTATTAAAGTTGAAATAATAACCCATCTTAAGCCCTTGTATGTGTTGTTTGAAGAAGTACGCGTTTGAACTTTGTATCTGGCATTGTTGAAGATAATTACTGACCTAAGAATTACACAGCTTCTGTGATCCAGTGGTTAAAGTCGCACAGTGACACTGGGGAATTAAAAAGGTTGAGGCAAATAGGTTCGAATCCTACTGCCGGCCATACTGACCAATGTTTTCCTCGCGAATTCCGGTATGTAACCTAGAAGAAGATTCCGTCCGCTGCTTTTGATTTCCCTGCACCACGCAAGAGAGCTTGCCGAGGAATTTCATCCCTCAAACATAAAAGGCTTGAGCCTTAGAAGCCAGTAAAGATTTGGAAACAAATAGATCAGTTACTGATAAAGACATCCCGTTTGAACGTCTTTTATGTGTGTGAAAATTGGAACTTTATACTTTATTTGTAGTTTATACTTTATTGTAATAACGCCATATTAGATACAGACGATGTCTCTGTAAAGGCGCACGATGTGTCTTAGCAAGAAAAATCCAGATGCTTCTGTTATTTACTGCATGCTTTTTTTTCCTTCCACGTCATCCAGCTTATTTGTTGTTTTATGTTTTTAGAATGCTATCTTTAGCGAAAATTGCTTTTATATGAACCGAAGCAAAAACAAGTTAATTCGATTAGAGGTAAAAACTTGTTCCTTGTAAGTTTTGTTCATGTTGGTTAGCTACTTTTTTAAAAGCAAAATAAGCCACAAGAGAAGCAAAAACATTTCAATACTGAACGAAATGAAAATGCACCGTTCACGGGGCTAATTAACCGAAACCTTGGATAGTGAATCACCATCATTGTAGTGGGAAGAAACAAGAAACCAATGAAACAAGAACAAAAACAATAAGAAAAAAAGAGAACAAAAAAAAATAGAAACTTAAGAAAGTAATTAAGGTCTTCCATAAGGGAAGATTACCTTTCTTGAAGTTTTTTTTTTCTTTTCTTCTCGGGAAGGCATGTTGTATGCACTAAGGTGGCTCTATGATCAAGAGAGTGGAATAGGTTTTCCAGTGGTTTGAATTGAACTCAGACCAAAACTCCACTCAACTTGGTTGGGTGGTTAAGTTCGACTTTTCTTCTTTTTCTTTTAAGTACAGAGAGGATGATAGGATAGAATGATGAGGGCGGGACGGAAAGAAAGACCAAAACAGAAGAAGGAAGTAGTTTGGTACTCTTACGCGTACGGTACATGCTTTCTTCGTCTTGGGTAAAACGTTTAATGATGCTGTAGATGTTAATTGGAGCCTATTCTTTCAGAGCCTAATAACCGTTTGTGAGGTTGGTAAACAGATTGAGCTCTGTTTCTGTTAATGCCTAAACCACTGGGTTGCTCCTCGATGAAAATTATACAGGGTGGATTTTATAGTCTGTCGTAAAATAAATGCAGAAATAATTTCGTCGTAAAAGTCAGTTTCTGCGGTATAGTATGAAACGAAACAAATAGAAAAAAAAAAAGACAGTCGTGATGCCTAATTTTGTGCGATTCTGAAATGAGCTGCTGCAGGCAGGTTTTTGTTTAGTGTTCAATAGTCTCTTGTTTTCTTATTCATCTTAATTTTCTAACAATATTAGCTTTATATTCGTTTTTTAATACTAAATTTATACACAGGTATTTTCATTTTTGAAAAATGAAATTTTGGAAAGAAACCACGATAATAATTATGAATGTGTATGAAATGAACTACTTAAGATTTTCAAATTATTTATTTTATCTTAGAAATCTGAATGGCTGTAATGGGGGGACCGTCATACTCCAGATTTTCCTACTTCACATCGATAACAAAGTTCTTGAAAATGTGGGTTATTTCATTTGAAAGACATTCATAAGTGTTATCGGGACCGCTTTTTAAAATTTCATTTTTCACTTGTCTGGTATTTTTTTAAAAAAAACAGGGAGACTTGGGGTGTTACAGATTTCGATATAACAAATAGAATTCGGTATTCAAAAAATTATCGAAGCTTTAATATTGAAATTGATATTTCGGTTTGATGTTTTAGTTTGATATTTTGATTCGAGATTTCAATACGATATTTCGATACGGTATTTTATTTCAATATGTTGGTTCGCTATTTTAGCTTGAAATTGCAATCCGATCTTTTAATTAAAAATTTCAATACGATATTTAATTCGATATTTCGGTTCGATGTTTTAGTTCGGAATTTGGTTCGGAAATCTTATTTTGATATTTTAGAATGATATTTAATTCGTTTTTCCAGTTTGAAATTTTGGTTCGATATTTAGGTTCGATCCTTTGGTAAAGGGAGAGTCTGTTTTAGTTTCACCGATATCGTCGCATTCAAGGCAGAAGTGCTTAAATGTATTTGATTTTTATTCATATAATGTATGCGCTTTAATAGCGACGATATTATACTACCAGTCAATATCAGCGCCCACAAAATTTCGACATGTTGATTCATAGGTGGCACACGCAATGATTATTTCTTTCCCACTTTGCATGAAGATTAAGTTAAAAAGAGTATAAATATACATAAGGTCTATAAATATCAATAGATATGTATGTCAAATCCTAGACGTATTATTGTGTATTCGTCTTAAGATTGTGCTTCAGTTCTGTGTTGACTACAAAATATGCCATAAATATTTCAACAATTTAATATAAAAACAACAAAAGAGTAGCATTAATATAATCAGACAACTAAAGAATAAATTATTGACTTTCTCCACACATTTCCCGAACGTTAACATATTTCCCTAACTACTACGTCACGTATGAAAGGTCACGTACTGCTAATGCTCTATATCTTCTTACCTAAGGTCATAGGGATTCAGTGAAGGTCACATGAAGTAAAACAAAAATTTATTGCCATAAATGTCGGTATTTGAAAAAAAAAAATGATGAATTAATTTGAATAATATTTATTCGCGTTTTGTTTGTTTGATAAAAACAAAGACTGAACAAGCAGTTCTAACCAGAATGTATTTAAATTTCTACAAATTAAACGTTTGTAGTATCAGAGGGATAACAATTGCATGTTAATCAAAATTTAATTTTAAATTTAAATTTTTGTTTTTTTCTTGTACGTACAGTGTTAAAAATTGTAAGCATTTAAGTTAACCAACTGGATGCATGGAACTTTTATTAACTAAAATCACAAAGATTCTGATTCTCATTGTGACTAAAATTCAAATTTGCATTACTATTATTTAGACAGCCAAAATTATTTCTAATTCTTTTGTACGTGTATTTAGAAGAAAAAAAAATATTTCCCAGTGTTCTTATCTGGTAGGATTGGAAGACGGAAATTTTGATAAATTTCTGATTTTTTAAATTTAAATATTCGCGGAATAGGAAATATTTTAAAATTTCGTAAGTAATATTACTGGAACTTTCCATGCAATCACTTGTCTGATTTTTCCCTCCCAGGGAAAATGCTGAAACCCTGTGAAAGTCTACTAGGCTGTAATTATTGTTATTATTCCCCGCCATTGCAAGTTTCTAATACAACAAAGTATAACCTTAACAACCAACTTAAACAATGAAAGAGTTGTTGCACTCGAAGGAAGAGAACTCAAACTCAAATGCATCCGATTTGCAGATGACTTGGGCATCCTTGGTGATTCTTGTAGAGAATGAAACACCATTCGAATAAAATGCTGGGAAAATTCTCAGATTTGAATCGTGCTGCTGGCAATTCTGACAGTGTTTTTTTTTCTTCAAAATTGTCTCACCAGGTAAATGTTGGGATGGTATTTAAGATTTGACTGCTACCCTACCTGAAGAACGCTTTCCAATGGACCAGTTCCCTTAAGACTACTAGCGAAATTATAGACCAAACTGCTTCAGTGCTGCTACATAACAACTAACTCTATGACTTACCGAACTCGCAAGTTTCTTCGCCGTGGTAACAAATGTTCTGCATTGAATTTTATCCTGCACAGAGTCAAGCCAGTTTTCACCACGAACATCTAACTCTTGAAGGTCCTTTTTTAATATTGTCATCCCAACCTCAGTCTTCTCAACGACCTCTTTCTCTTCGGCTTACAAACTGCCTACATAACACATATATTATTCTTTCGGCATTTATATAATACAGGGAATATTTTTGGCAACGCAACGCAGTGCTTGTCGGCCGAGCCCGCGCTTGACTCTCCTATTCGAGCCCGCCAGTAGCTTTCCCCTGAGTTTACGCCTCACGCTTTTTTGCTGAATAGGTTTTGTATTTCTTTTCACGAATTTTTACGTGTGTTAATAATCAAGTTGGTTCTTCAATACGTCCTGCATGCTCTGCTGTGAAATATCTGAATTTTTAAACTATTATTTTGTAATTAAAATTCTACGTGTGGTCTAAAGTTACGGAGAAGCACGAACCGCTTGGCTGGTGGGGATAGGTGAATCAAGCGCGAGCTCGAGACGACAAGCTCTGCATTGCGTTGCTAAACGCATTACCTGTATTTTCTACAGGATGCAGCTGAAAGAAATGTATCCACCGACATTTTTTCATACATTTAATGACGTTTTTTTTTTCAAACAGGATATAATTTGTAACGGTTTTCATTGTTGAATTTCTACTCACTCATGTACTGGTATTTCAATTGATTATTTTATAATCAATCATTGTTATTGTGCAGCGCTTCTATCTGCTAAAAATAAATGGGTTCCTTCCATATTGCATGTACGGAGCTGGTGTTATTTAATTTTAGTTGTAATTGTTTTCCTTGTCTGTCCAGTGCGGACTTCAGCACCATTACAATTAAACTACACACTTGGAATATCATGCTGGAGGACATAGTTGAGTTGCCGTTTCTATCTACCGGTATTACTTACGATACACGAGTAGAAACTGCAGCACAGTTACCGGTATTACTAACGATACATGAGTAGAACTTCGACACACTTAC
>JAGDQP010000075.1:27556-52406 GCA_022664845.1 Lepisma saccharinum
CGGTATTACTAACGATACATGAGTAGAACTTCGACACACTTACCGGTGTTACTAACGATACATGAGTAGAACTTCAACAGTTACCGGTATAACTTGAAGCTAGTTTGAATAACAACAATCGAAAATTTCAAAATCATCAAAATGTGTCTGAAGTAGACTAATTAGGTCGACGGAACGTTCGTAAGAGAAAAATCGAAATAAATTAATGAACTATTGTTAATCGGGGAAATTATTTAGTTTATTAGCACACGATTTTAGTACTACAGAAGAGAATTTTACGATATTTGTTTGATAGCGTAACTTGTCAAATTTTTCTCCCCGGTTCTCGTCTCTTGCGCAATATCTGAAAAGTTCATAGGGTACATGAATATGTGAGTTCATTTGTCACTTTTTCAGCGCTCAAGATAAATCGTGTCTCCCATTTTCTGTCCTGTTTATTGTAGAAGGAAAGGCACTTGAGTGGAATATGTATTAGTAGAATGTTACACTTTGCGTCAGTGTTGTCTCATTTCCGAGGAGAAAATGTAACCTTTTTTGTCCCCCCTTGTTTGCGTTCTGTATATTCTCATTATGACCCCATCCATTTTCAAATGTTCTCCAATTGACATTTCTTCGTCGTGATCATTCTTCATTTGTCTTCAGGAATGGGAGTGATTGGCGATCGGAAAGAAAATTCAATTCGAATCCTGAAACTGAAGAGAAAGATCATTTGCTCTACCTGTCAAAGAAAAGTTGCACTATATCTTTGACTTACGATTTCCGAAGCTCAAGGATCTTTTTTTCAAGAAGGATAAAGAACACATCTTGAAAATGAAAATTGGTAACATTTCTGTCCCCGAAACTTGCATGCTTCCATCGGAAAAGGAGAGTGAATGAGAGCATGAAAATAGTGTCTTAGATTTTGCTCCTCCGTTTTCGTTCTTCAAGCGCTTCTGATACGACCGTTGTAGCAATGGTTATTGGACATCCCGTGAAGTTGAAGAAGGGTCATCAAGTTTTCCTCAGCTCTCCTCGTTATATCTTCTTCCTCTTTCTTATACGTCATTGCTCTTCTATTTCTTCTCCTTTTTTTTCTTTTTGCAAAAATCATTTCCTTGCTACTTCATCTGTTCGCCCCTTTTCTTCCACATCTCTCTATCTCCCCTCTTATTCTTAATTTTTTCACAAATTATCTACTAGCATACCCCCTCCCCTCTCACTACCTAAGAATACGGCTTGGCGAAGAAAATTACACTGAGAACAGTTGGAATCTATGAGAAGAATACGTTCCGAAGAGGAGGCTTGATATTTGGGAAAATGCTAGAGGTGGTGGTTTAGAATATATATTCCTAATTCCTCGAGTCTTTAAATCGTTTTTCCAAAAACCTCTCGGTTGGCTGTTCTCAACGGTTGCTATTACGTCTCCCTAGGGAAGTAGTGGGTAGGTGGGGTGAGGGTATCTCTTACCACCGTAAAGACAAGGAGGTAGAAGGATCATCTTTATTAATTACATACCCGATCTTCTGTTATGAACATTCCTCGTGTCGTAATTTATTCCAGACTATTTTGTTCATAACGAAGACTTGGGTTGGAACCCTTTTTTCGCTTCTAGTACTGTAATTAACTTCATTACATTTTTCTCCCCTTAAAAGCACACGTTCTTAGGGTATTATGTTAGACGAAATGTTGGACGATTAAGAAGCAGAATATCCCACAATATACACTGTAAAAAATAAGCTTCTTATGCAGTTTTTGTACACGTCTGTGCACAAAAACTGTACATATGTACAAGAGGTGCCGTGTCACCTGAGTGACTTCATTCTGAAAGAAGAATTTTGTACACCTCTTTCTTGTAGACATTTAGTTCACACTATATTTAAAAAATGAAGTTTACTTATTTCTATATAAAAAAAATTTAGCGAGAAAAATGTGAGGGTTGTACTGTGGTTTAATGGCTTACTTGATTAAGGCAAAATGTTATTACCGAGAGAATCTTGGTTCGATCCCCGCTCCTCCCAGTACTCTTCTTTCGTTATTGTACCTTGATTCATCAAAACACGTACACAGAAAATAAATTTATCCGTTCACCGTTCGATATTATAACGATCGATACCTCAGTTATCTTGGTACTTGGATTTTGCTTTGATTTACTGATCTTAGTTAGGTGTGGGCGGAACCGGAATCGAGAACCAGATCCTAAAGGAACCGATTCTGAGGGAACCGGGTACGTGGTTCCAAGATCAGAATTCGGGTACCCATTTCCAAGATGGAGATCCTGAGCTTCAAGATCCAAATCAGTTACCCGGTTCCAAGATCCGGATCCGGGTACCAAGTTCCAATATCCAGTCAAGATCTGAATTCACTTACCTGTTACAAAGATTTGGATCCTCGGTTTCAAGATCCATGTATCCGGTTCCATTCCAGTATTATTCGGATCCGGGTAATGGGGATTCGGATTCATGTGCCCATACCTAGTCAGGGTTATCGGGAAGAACTTAAGTCCTATTGAGAAATGGCAACGAAGGAGCAGAACGTAGGAAGGAAGTCGTCCACAAGCAAGGTTGAGAGTACTGTCCTGGTATTATCCAGGTGCTCTTGTGGAAAAATCTTGGGTGAAACCTCGGTCAGGATGGCTTGCCGTTGGTCGCTAACCCACGACCGTACAAATGCGAAGCTAACGTTCTACAAACTGAGTCACGCGCGCTCGGTTATTCAGTAACTCTATCGTTAACGAAACACTGTTAATAATTTCAGGGTTGTCCAATAAATGTTTCCAGATACAACAACCCTGGAGTTAAGTGTGCAATTCTACCCAAGCCAATTTTTGAAGGCACCCAAACCTTGGAATAATTTAGAAACAGTCTGCGTTCGATACCAAGTAAATTGATCTCGTATTAAAAATTATCTCAATTAACAATTTTGGTTTGTTTAAATTGTATTTTAACGAATTTATTTAATCAAATGTTACAAAAGAACAAAAGAGTCAGACGAAGTTTCTATCGGAGAAGTTCGGATTTAGAGGCAATACCTGACATTTGAACTTGTTAAACCTGTCTTTAGTAACAAAACATAGCATTGACAAGTTATTCAACTCAGAATAATTTCCCATGATGTTCCTTCATCCTCAAAAGTACATAAATGCTCCTCTCAAGCTTATTGTACACTCTACAGTGTCATCGAGGTTCTTTTTAATAATCAGTGCGTGCACTGACAGAAGATACAGAGAGCTTTCCCCATTTTCATTTCTCACCAAATAAAACGTCATAGACAATATGAAAGAAAGTGTAGAGAAGAAGGGGGAGGGGAGATATACAATACTGTTCTCAGAAATGGTGTAAAAGCTAAGGAGGTATGTAAGGTGTGTCTAACAAAACATTTTCTGCAAGACTTTTTTTAGAAGTGCAACTGTTCCCCCGACATTCATAATACTCCTTGCTTCAACACGTGCTGCTGATTCCGCTGGGAAATGTCTTTTTTTAAGAAACAAGTCCTTGGGTTTCTGTTCGTCTCTGCTTTTGTATCTTCTGTGTGTAGTGAACATCCTTCTCCCTCTTTAGTCCTCTCTCTCTCTCTCTCTCGTAGGAGAGATTGTGTAAGAAGAATACACCTCCTCAAGACAAGAGGACTATTGGCCATCTACGTTCTAAGACAGGTCTTTTGTATCCGTCTGCAAGAGGCTCTTATTGCAATAAACAGTTCCTTCTTCTGTACAGTCTTGAGGGGCTTATGGTTACTGTTTCTCAGTGCGACCATTGTTTTTAATTGGCTTGCTCAACTGTTCTCTTTGGCCCAATATATTAACGCTGAACAAGTTGACTTCCATGTTTTTCCTGGGGATTCTTAAAACGCAAGGAAATTTTCTTCCTGAGAGTTAAAATGACTTGTTCGACGATATCTTCACTTGAGTAACAAGTAGGTGTTTACTAAATATTACCAACGTTGTAGATTATCTAGAGCAGCCTTTCCCAACCTTTTGCAGCCTGCGGATCCCTTGATTTCTTACTAGTTTCTTTGCGGAACCCTGGTCCTAGAACCAAAGAACACATTATACATACAGATCTTTTTGCGTTATCTCTGGTCATTGTTTTAAAGGACACAATTTCAATACATTAAAGTACAATTGAATAAAGTTCGTTACTAAGTCACGAATTAATAGTAATGATAATAAAAACTAATCCTTTTGTTTACTAACAATTTACAATGCGATGGCTGGTGTTTTGCGGTCGTTAACTTTTTCATATTTGGCTCCAAAGTAGAGATTGAAAGGCGCAGATCTGGTTTTATATCAAGTCTGTTTCTGTACTTATTTTTCATATAAACAAATGCAGTGACTCGCATACGTAAGTAGTTGCGAAAGGCGTTAGATGTAAAATCGCCTTTTCTCGAAACATCAGGGTATGAAGACCGTGCCTGTCTGTAATCAAAAGTCCAGTGAACACAAACTGAGAAACATCGTCTCCAAGCAGGAATCACTTGGTTACACAATGTAGCCAAAATTCTGGCGTTACGAGCATTATGAGGGTTTCTGCCAGGATTTTCAGTTTGGGTGGGTGGGTGTAAAGTCAAAATTGGGAGGGTGTAAGTGAAGTTTTGTACAGTTCCTATCGATTTGTCACAGCAAAAAATTGTGGGGGTGTTGTCGTGACTTTGAAGGGTAAACAACCCACCACAAGGGTCTGGCGGAATCACTGCAGCCAAATGCTTCACGTCACGATGGATGCAGTAGAAGTGTGTCTACTTGGCAGAGGGCGCTACAGCCTGGACACGCGTAAAAAGTCGTTTGTGTTTGTCTTCCATTTCCCAGCACCTTCTGCACTAACCCCAACACATTTACCGTGTGGTCAAAGGCGTTAGGCCAACGACTCGAAGGTCCCGGGTTCGAGTCCCGGCAGGGGTATGGGTGTCTTTTAACTAGAACGTGACGGATCATTGTGACGGGCTGGAGTCAAGTTACTAAACTGGCACATATAAAATAAAATAAAGTAACCCAATACGAATTTGGCCAATTCTAATTTATTTTTACGTGTAAAATTATTAAGAATGTTCAATAAGTCCTCTGCAGTTGTGTGTAACGGTAGTGTTTTGCAAAGCAAGAACAATCCTACGAACCTTGTTGTTGTGTTTGTTTAGAAGAAAAGCTATCAAATTTGCATTTCTCGAATGCAAAATATTCACTGGAACTCAGGCGTTCGTTCTATCAAGCTTTACGTTTTCAGTCATTTCGTCGATTCTCCATTTCTCAGTAATATTCGAGAGGAACACCCATGAAAGTTCCTTGGGTTGTTTTTTGCCGAGCAAATTGCGAGTCTTTGCCTTTGCTGCCGGAAGAATTGTGTGTTCAAGACTCTTTTTGCGATCAACCTTCATATGAACCTAAACCTTTTCATTCTTTGAGCCTGACACAATGTCTCTTAACTACTTCTTGTGACTGTGTGAAGTCCTACTAGTTAAAAACCTCAATAGGTCTGTTCACTGAAACACTGTGCTTTGTTTCAGAATGTAGTCGTGGCGTTTCTGTAGCCACCTGCCTTTCCACTTCTCTTGAGTTTCAATTCAACAAAAGAGTTTTGATGAATCGCCGTCACTCCATATAAGACCGGTTAAAACATCGAAAAACAATCAGCTACCAGAAAATTAGACTGTTTGTTCCCTTGTCGTCAATTATGGAACAAAGAAATTGTAAACCAAGAAATCTTTTGGAAAAGACTATATTTAAAAACAAGAGTGCCATACTCAGGAGCTGTTAGTGGTTATAAGCAGTCCCATTTCTTTTTAGTTCAGGCGTCTAATGAAAATCTAACTTGAGGATAGATGGTCATATTAGAGCAGAAAATCTTGCTGTATAATTACTTTATTTATTGCATTGGTTTGGGTTTGTTGTTCAAGTTTAACTTGGCTTTCGTGATAAATACTATCGTGTTTTTAAGTTATTTTGTAAAAGGAAATCTGAGCAATATCTAGAAGTAAATTCTCGTTACATGTCAAATTATTGCGGCCCCCTTACATGTTTGTCGCGGGCCCCAGCTTAGGAAACACTGATCTAGAGGAAAACAACAAAAACACGCTCAGTGGTAGAACATTGACTTAGGTCGTGGGTTCAATACCAGCGGCCGACCTTCCTAAGTTTTTTTTTTCAGGGATTTTCCTCAGTCACACCAAGCAAATTCTGGGTTGGTACCTTCAACTTAGGACCTGACCTAGATCTTTCCTTTCGGTATCTCGGCCTGGCCCTTAGATGCCTAAAGTCTATATATAAAATAAACAGGGCTCTACAGCTTGGCCTATCTGGTAAGATTATATTATTATAGATAGACAAAGAAAACGTCCCATTGCATTACAGGCCCATTGCAAATATTCATGAATCTTTGATCACGTACTGTGATTACTTTCCCCCTTATAGAATTTTTTGTTACGGTTTTTATTCTCAAATACAGGAATTTATTGTTAGAAACCAAACATTTATATCTGGGGGCTCTTTTGTCATGTAACCTGTTTATGCATGTAGCCTTCCGTAACATGGAAGTTCCTCCAAAGACGGGTCTTCTTCTTATCTTCCCGCCTGTATGCAAATCAACATAATTAAATTCCCTCAATACATTTCTATGAATGAACCGTAGAAGTTAATAAAAATTTAAGATGATTTCTAAGTAAATTTATGCTGTGGCAATTTCACAAGAAACAAAAAGTCAATGGCTTACAAAATGGGCCCTTAAAAAGAGTATATCACAGGTCGCTTGTCGGAAAGAATGCCCCGGAGTCCCAATTAACAACAGTAAGAATGTCTCGTTGTTTATTCCATTATACATGCAACAACAAAGGAATGTGTCTTTCAGTCACTTTACAACAATGCTAAAAGTCCCATTTTAACAATGGTAATCCCTCTCTAAATAGCGCAGTTGAGTACACACTAAAATAAACAATTTTTGAATTTATGCATAAGTGAAGAATTTCATTCATAATGAGGTTGCTTTCTTTTTGTGTGTGTGTACGACATACACAGATAGTATTAATTTTTTTTTGTTTACAAATAACAGAAGGATATTCTCTTCACATTAGAAAAAAAAGGTCCTTTCCAGCATTATATTCAACAATGAGGGCGGAAGAATACAGCCGTAACTTTTCATGGGCCTATTTACAATGGGAAAATGGTAGAAATAGCTACTTAGAAATAGATGTATTATGAACATTAGTTGCTTTAGAAAACTGTGAGAAGATTCACTGAATATATTGTTCGTAATGTCTTCCATTTTCATAATTTAAGACAGAACGATGGCTAAGTTTGCATAAATTTACCTTGTCCTACTGGTAAATAGTGTATTTAATATGCATTAGATGAAATAAAAAAAGTCTCCTCCATCCTTGAGACGAGATCATGTAGTTCTAGAAACTGTTGAGAAAAATGCAAAAATTTCTTTTTTTTTTTTCAAAGGTTTATAACCTCTTTTCTCTTCCCAAGTGACACATTAAGAATATAAGTATATTGTATATTCCATGGTCAACGATCTTTTTATAACTTTCTGTATAAATTGGCCAATATGTAAACTTAAGGAAGCGACTATGAGTGAAACTGGATGGTGGTGGTGGGGGTGGGTGGAAGAAAATGAGGTGGTCTCAATGTTGAAGTGCTTACAATATCACTGAACGATAGTAAAAAAAGAAATAAATAATAAACTCCTGTGGACTGAAACTCTCTTAAGACTCAAGATAATAACTTGTAACAGTATCATAAACTCTCTAGAATTTACTATTTTCATCTTGTTCTTGAAATATACAGTATTGTGTATTTAATTATAATTTGAAGTACTTGGGAATGTTTGTAGCTTTTTTTTTTTATCGTGGTCCTGCCCACGTTTGAGAAAACAGTTTACAAATCTAATTATCATTGTAATTTTGATGTTCTTAGTGGCTACCATAACACTTCAATTTCCATTTGAGAGGATAGGTCGTTATAGTAGGCGCCAATAGCTGAATTTGTAAAGTTTACAGTCATTAATAATTATCATATTGCACTGTAAAAAAGCGCACTTTTTTTTTCCTTTTATACAAACATCTTTTACAAACCTCAAAGTGAGGTAACTTTTTGAACACCCCTTTGTATAAATTTTATTTTTTAATATATATTTTTTCAGTGCCATGTTCAGTTAGTAATATCAGATTACTTTTATTAAGTATTTCCTCCGTCTGTAACTGTTCCATACCACAAGGGAACAAGCTGTACATGTGGCCTGCAGTGCACACAAAATTCTTGGACAGTTTTCTAGTTCTAATATCTCCAATAGAATGAACTATACTGCACAAAATCGTTAGAAATAGACATCCCGATTTTCCCCTCACCCTCACACCCTTCAATTGTACTATATACTGTGAGCTTCGTATTGGTTTTGAAAACTATAATTTAGTCCGAATTTATAGTATAGAGGGCGCTTTTTTAGCCACCAATCCATGATTGTTACACCACTTCGCGCCAAATTAGTTAATTTAGTGATTTAATTATTAATTTGATAGATTTTAATATACCACAAAAATGCAATTTAACGTTTACATTTTCATGCAACAACAAACAAAATGGGGTAAATATACAGTGTACACAGATTAACTTTAAGATTTTTCTGCTATCTTTCAAACTGAAGTAAATTTCAAACTAATTGGGTTAAATATTTGTTGCATGTTTATAATTAACAATTATTAAAAAGCAAAGAAATAAAGTATCAAGAATGATCACACACAATCAGTGATTCTACCAGACTCTCTTATGCCCCGAAATTCTCGAAAGCCCTCCCGAACTTAAAAATTTTTACGGTCAAAAAGTCGATAGAAACCCTGCACAACTCTCCCAATTTTGACTTAACTCCCCCTCCCCCAAACTGTATATCCTGGCAAAATCTTTGCACATCATTCGTTGTGTATTCATTCACTCCTGAACTAAAAACATTAATGTGGTTAAATCTGTGTAGCTGTATTATATATATATATATATAATAGATACATGCAGCCGTGCAAATGTAATGCCTAAAAGATTTGTACAAGTGTTACGAGAAGACTATATTTTGATGTGTATTTTCAGACTTAATTTAGTGTGTCAGTTGACTATATATAGTACCGAAGTTCGTCTCCATTGGATTGGCGGTAGCAGTGGTAATTAAATTACTAAGGGAAGTTTAATGACTTTCCCAGTTTCCTTGCCTTCCTGCCGAGGAGGAAATAGTACAGCACAACGAACGACAAAATCACAGGCGCTTTTACCAAGAGTTTAAAGTTAACGAAATTTCAGTGGCAACGTATTTCGAGGACTCTCTAACCTCAACAGTCTCTGAAAGTTCGTTATAAGATTTTCGTTAATTTCCTCCCAACTAGAAGACGAAATTAGAAATGATGGCGGTAGTAATTAAAGTGGCTTCCATAGCTTCTCTCTATGCAAGAGACCGAAACAGTCAATACATCATTCTAATTAGGATGGGGTTAAATTGGATGTTTTTTTTTTTCAATTTCCTCATTTATTTGATTAGTTTCCATGGTTTATTTTTATTGTAAAGTTTTGTTTGATCTCGTCTTACTTTATAAGATATCTCTGTCTCATTTATAATAGGTCGAAGGCGATTGACGCAACATTTAAGGTATGTTAATAGTTAATTAAACTATATGCACTACTATTATGCTTAGATGATTTAACTAATTAGTTAAACTTCTAACTAATGAAAAGTATTTTTAAAAATGAAATAAATACAACTTTTATTCGCATAATGATTAAGTAACCATTCTACTGTTTCAAGACGATTTATGCTTTTCTGAGTCAACTAATAATAATCAAAAGTTTAATGTAAATATTTATCTTATTCAATAAATTTCGTTTATCGGTTCAAACAAAAGCATCGTGAAGTCTTCTTTCAGCATTGCTATAAAAGATTTTTTTTTTTTTAAAAAAAAGGAAATTAATAATAATAATGACACTTAGTAATTATAAAATGTTCATAAGTTTATTAATTCTATAACATCAAAATTAAAATTCAACTTAGCGAAAGGTTAAAACTCTTGCTTTCGGTGCGAGCGGGCTCGGGTTCGATTCTCAGTGGATGCTAAGGGGTATTCAATGTCTATAAAATTTGTTGGGAACAATTAAGGAATTACTTAAAATAGAAGTAGCGGACGCCGGTCACTAAAGCTGGAAAGAGCTACAGTGGTAGTCGTTACATTTACCGCGCAACCCAATTGATACCAGACCAGGGTCATCTTCTGGTAGACCAGGGCCCAATTTTGGGCATCAGCGCAGTTCAGTTAATACCTCAGTTGAAAGAACTTATGATGATATAGGGTTTTAAATTTTGCATCTAAATTGCTAATCGCTACTTTTCTAAGAGATATTTTGTGTACAGAAAGTAAAATAATAAAATAACTTAAAAAAGAAAAAAAGCAATATACTTGGATATTAATCCTGGATCAGAATAGATGTTGCTTGGCAATAATGTGTTGATTTATTTTGTCTTTATAAATTATTATTATTGATTGAGTGACCAAACAGATTCATTGATTAAAACTACATAATGTATTTTTTTTTCTTTAAGAAAAAGAAAAAAAAATATTTCGCATAACTGCCGCATAGAATGCGATTAGCCTTCAGTCACATTTCTCTTTTAGGCTTTCCGGTACGACAGCCATCATTAAGTGAAATTTTATGCGAAAATATTGCAGTGTTTATCGTTGTTTATGACATTCAATAATCTCTAATAAATAGAAAGTAATTCCTCATTCCTGATTGACATAATTTATCATTATGACAATGAAATATATTATTATTATTATTATTAAACCAGAACTCATTAGTGCTGTACCTAAGAATGCAAATAGGATAAGCTGAAAACAGGTTGTCATTTAATTCTGTACATTTATGTACGCTTTTTTGCTTGTTACTTAAAATATAAGTTATTGGCACTCTTTTATTGGTTCATTCAAAGTATTGGTAAACATTTAAGACAAGTGATTAAAGGATAACAGTTCAGTTAGTCTATTCCAGATCATCATGCTATATACTATCGGAACTAAGCTTTGCTGACGCTTCGTCAGCGATTATTAGCAATCTCCGACATAACAGAATCATTTTTTGTCCATTTCAATGGAGCATGCGGCCACTAATCAGCTCGATTATCCAAAGCCTGACAGTGTATCATAATATATTGTCTTGCATTATAATAACTGCGAGAACTCGTTGATTAAACGCAAAATTAATACAAATTACTGGATTAATATGCAAATTTTGTTCCATTAATCGAACCGTTTGATACGGTGGAGGTAATTCTGCAAAAACTCAATGCAAGCTATACATAGAAGTGAGATTAGAGTAATTGTATTGCAGTGAGAGGTGTGGTATGCCATCTATACGTCAAATTTGAAATTTTATGTGCGGGATTCTCTAATAATATGTATAATCTGTGGTTATTGTGGACATTTTTTTTTCTGGAGGGAAGTTTTTTTTTTTTTTACTTTTTTCGAGCATCGTCCATTTCGACGCCTCATCTCCCGTTGTAAATGCCATAAGTCATCCTTTTCTCTTTTTTATACCTTTTTTGGCATCTCGTTCCTCTGCATTTTGCAGTTCAGATGACAGTGCAGAGTTGAAGTACTAGATACCTCCTCCACTCTCACCACCATCGCCCCCTGTTATCCTCAATATAGGAAGATCTCCACAGCCCTTCAGTTCCCCCTCATTCCCCCTATTATACTGCCTTCTCGTACGTCCAAACACACACAAAGACAGAGAACTCTCGGACCAAAATTACGATGCGTGCTTCCAACACTTTACGCATTCGGCGTTGAATTATTACGCACATTTTCCACGCCCTTTTCCCTCTTCATATCACATAAACTTTGTCTCCCCATACTCTCTTGTCTTTTTCTGGTCCCCTCCCCTTTACCTTATTTTTCGTCACTGACAATTTCCCTCTCTCACAATATCGCCTGACATTGCTCTAAGTATAATCTAAAACCCACCCACTCATCATCCCTTTTTTTCCCTTTCACGTACGTCCCACTACTTTTTTTCCTCTCCAGGATCTCATTTTGTGTCAAGAACACCTGCATCCCTAGGACTTACCCCCTTCTCCATTTTCATTCGTCAACCTACCCTCTCCCCCATAACAAATAACCAGTACCCTTTCTCACCCCACCCCACAATCCTCTTATGAAAAGATGATCAAAATGCAGCATAATGCTAAGAGGAGTGTGATCTGGTGAATGGGGAGGCCATTTAAACAGATGGCATCTGTACGTTATAAGAGGGCAGAGACATTACCTCTTCTTTTGTTACTATGTGGTGCTTTTTTTTTGTATAAATAAAAAATATCGTGTTGTTTCCTCTTGCCATATATATTTCCTCTTTTCATGATGTGAGTAGGGAACGAAAAACAAGCTGGGAAACTGAAGTGGAAAATTCCTCAACAATGCATATTTTATCTTGTCAGAAGAGAAAAATAGCTTTGTCTAATTCTTGAGCATCTGCAAATTTGAGCCCTGCTCACAAGAAATGAAATGTATATTGTTTATGATATTATTAAGATGAATTTATTGTTTGAATTCATATGTTCTATGCGAATATCTTTTATCTTTATTGATATACTTTATTGTGTGGATGACGCTATTATTCAAAAGATTATAATGGCACATGCGTCGATTCTGCAGTAACCAGTTCAATTGTAGATATACAGTTTAAGTCCTTCGTGCAGTTCTTAGAGTCTTGCGTTTTCCCCTCCACAAAATGATAGAAAAAAATGTTTCTTATTGATGTTACTCCATGTTTGCAATAAGAAACTTGTTTATTTTTAACGAGACAAAACGAAAACCGCGAAATTTATGTCGTAATGTGATAATAAAGGAACGAAATATTTATTTTTTGAAAATTTGGTGTTTTGATATGTAAGTGAAACTTTCTGCCGTATTTACCAACTGTTTTAGTGAGTACAAAATGCAGATACCGAAACTAATCGTGGCTCAAAGTTACTACACGAGAATAGTACCTACCGCAATTTATTCCCCCCATAAATTGTAAATGACGAATTTTCAAATTAAAATACCGATTTTCCCATTTATTTTATTACGTTCGCCAGGGCGGATTTTAATGCCTATAAGTAAATCGATTATTCTTATACGTATGCGATAAATAAAAATCTTACGCACTCGATGGAAAGTAACAAATATTTATAATTCGTCATGTTATGGAAAAGGACAAGGGAACATAACTTCATAAAATTTTGAATGTACTGAAAAATTTTGTTCGTATACTTTTTTTTGTCGTGGTTTTTACATTTGACTTTCCAGTGTACCAAACTTGTCTCTCAATAAATGGCAAGGTGCGATATTCTTTAATAGAGGCAAAGTATTTTTCAGTTTAAATATACTAAAAACACAGTATTCAAGTAATTGTTAAGGTAATGCACTCAAGGAATAGCGGGGAAAAAGATGTCTCGATAGTTTCAGACTCGTACAAAACATTATTTTCAACCTTTTGCAAGACTCTTTGTTCCTAGACTGCTATTTTGTTTACTTAATACTCTTGTCAGTTCTATTTCCTTCTTCCTTTTCCTCTTTTATCTTCAGCAATTTCACCTGGTAATGTTATCTATAGATTGCAACACTGAATTGCATGCTTGTATACGATATTAATTATTATTCGGTGTACACCAAGTTGGCAAACATTGTTTTTATTCATGGTCTTTAGGGATCTATGGCCCAGGCCGGTAAGAGTAAGGTAAAGATGGGGGAAGGAATCAACCAGGGTCTCAGTTGAAGATATTATATCAGCATTTACCTGGTGTGACTGAGTAAAGGACCATGAAAAAGTTCA
Source organism: Lepisma saccharinum (assembly GCA_022664845.1). Taxonomy (NCBI): domain Eukaryota; kingdom Metazoa; phylum Arthropoda; class Insecta; order Zygentoma; family Lepismatidae; genus Lepisma; species Lepisma saccharinum. The sequence continues at coordinate 41,367 of JAGDQP010000075.1, forward strand.
ATTAGGACGTTCGGCCACTGGTATCGATTCGAACCGAGGAACTCCCAAATGCAAAGCCAATGTTCTACCATCGGAACTCGGGCCGCTGCAATCAAGAATGTAGAATTTCTTGTCAAAATTTCACTCATATCCACAAGTGCCTATAAAGATCACAGATAAAGAATAAAAGAAATTGAACTGGGGAAAGAGAGCCTAAGGATATAACCACTTCGTATGGCATTAGTTTCTAGTTGTAGTGGTGGATTGTCAGAATCTTCAAGTGTGGCTTAGACGTCGGTTTTGCGGATAGATGTCGTCTTTATTTGTGTCGGAATTCCCGTTTTCTTTCCTCTTCTTCCTCCAAATCTTCCAGTTCCTCCAAAGTAGGACTTCAATGGCCAGAGTAATTATGAGAAAAGCGTGCTAGCTACATGCAAGGTAATGTTTGATGGCTGCACTAAGCTTCGTTTTATTGCACCACATTGGTGGAATCGACTTCTGCCGAGAGAAAGAGAGAAAAGATAGTGGGAGGGCTAGCTGTTGGAGCAAGAGATGTTCTTTTTTTTTTTGCGAAGAATGGAATGAGGGAAAAGGGATAAGTTTGAAGAAAGTGACTTTATGAGAAAGGAGTGTGGAACTACTTTTACAAAAGGATGAGGGGAAGGGGGAGAGAAGCGTCATGTGGAAGGGAAAGGACACCCGCAAAAGGGACAAACGAAGAGAAATGACGCAGTGTCGTTAGATCTGTACGAAAGCTGTCGAAATGGCATTTACAATGTTGCCAGATCAAAGTGTCGAGAAGTTCGATGAGGATTCTTTTAGTTTTTAAATTGCAAAATGTCTTCCACTGCTCGTGCGCCTTCAGATAACTTGACCATAAGAAGGTTCGAGGGAAACGTTGACTATAGTTTCCTTTTCCTTAAAATATTAATACGCTTGCATATGTTATAATGACGTAATTGTGATTAGTGTACGAAGCTTATCAGTGAACATTTCGTGCAATTATACAGCTCGTTTTTTCCTTTAGTTGCCTTGTAATCAATGGGGCCGGGTTCGATCCTCGTAGGTAGAAGTGGTCCGGAATTTGAATTTCATTGATGGCCTATAGGCAACTATAGCTCAGACCGGGAGAGAATGTGGGAAAGAAGTCATCCAGGGTAAGCCTGGTCTGACTGAGGAAAAATGTCAGGGTGGCCGGTTTTTGGAATCGAATTCAGGACCTCTTGAAAACGAATGTAACGCTCTAGCAACTGAGCTACGGCTGTTCGTTAAATGGTTCGGAACCAACTTAAAACTGTAAATCTTGCTTTAGTACATCTCAGCGGAGATTTCAAAACATTATGCCTATACTAAACGGAGACCAATGGCCATAATAAAAATTACAAAATATAGGTTTGGAAACTAAGGGAGTTAAGTGTGCAGGATCGTCAGATAGCAGTTCAAAACATACCAAAAAGCAGAAAGAAATGCCATTATTTGCTGTTAATGATCCATTGATTCGCGAGAAAATTGCGCAAATGGCAAAAATAACCGAAAAGTTAAAAAAAAAAAACGAAATTATTATATTTCTAGTGGTAATTAATTCCGTTGTGTATGGTTTTACGAATAGTACGACATGGATAGTTTCCTTTTCAGATAAAAACGATTTTATTTCATTTCAACACAAAATTAATTCCAATTTTAATTTGCATTTGCAAAGTAATCAACTCGTGAAGTAATACACTGAATGGATAGCAACCAACAAAACGTTCGAGATTTGCGTGGTTGCCTATCTGCCAATAAATCTTGTCAAAGATCGCAATAAAACTGCGAGCGCATTATAATTTGTAGGCTGAATTAAGCGCGGGTTTGTGAGTTCAACAAATTTATAAAATAGATTTCGCATAGAAAATTAAAACAAAAATAAGTGAGTGATTACATTAATAAGGATTAAAATAAAAAATGAGTTCCAAAGTTCACAAACCAGAATATTTCACTAGTCCTCTATGTTATGCTTATAAAAGTAATAGTCTTGAGTTATATCATCCGCCAAGCATCGGCAAGGTACATTTTTCGGCACTATGAAATTAACATGGAAGTACATGGGAGAGGACTGTATTTTCCGACTTCTGGAGCAGGGGTAGGAGGAGACTTCAATTATTTTTTGATGTGTTGTAGAGTTAATTAATTTTCGTCGAAACAGCTTATAATCTTCTCCGGAACACATCAGGAATTTAGTGTCCCCTCTCACATAAGTTCCGATGAGACTCAGTTCTCGATATTTTTCTGATATTATAGGTTCTGTAGACGAAGTTTAATTAGATTGACAACATATGGAAAGCAAGTTGAGGCCACCTGCTATCCCTGATCCCGAAATCGCGACAAACTGTCCAATCCCATAGACTTCCATGCCCATAAGTGTAGAAAACACTGAGTCCCCAATGTCGCAAAAACACTGTCGTCTCCCACATACCGGTACCTTCAATTTCATGTTAATTTTAATTGCCGAATAATGTACCTTACCTTATTTTGGCGGGGAAAGATATAATTTACACCTTCCAATTGTTCGCGTTTTTGGTACGCAGCCTATGGAAAATGGACATAGCTCTTTAAACCATTTTCATTACGCAGTATTTTTATTAGAAGTGCAATTTTGTCCCAGGAGAGGGCATTGACGTACGTTTGTGAGAATTTATGTGTTAATACTAGCAGAATCTATAATTTGAGCTTCATTTACAAGAAATTATAATTTCTACTTTAAATCAGCGGGAGGAAACTTACTTCTGTTTCGAAACATGTTTTAGCAAAAGTCTCTGTGTAAGAACAATATGTTGTTTCTTGCTTTCCGTTTTGATTTTATGAATTTATTGATACGACAATGTTTTCTTGAGTAACCATATGTTTGTATAAAGTATTTATTGTATGCAGGTTATTACAACAGTTCGATTCAACAAACGCAGAACACATGACAATTATAAAATCAAATAATGAAGAAACAAAGAGAAATGTACGTATTTTGTGGTATATTTCAGTAAAAGAGAAAGCTGTTTGAACGCTTTTCTGACTAATAACACCGTTTAGTATATGAATGTCAACTAAATGGAGATCTTATTTCTGAAATAACTTTCATGCAAGTTTTAACGAAAGTGGAGATTTTTGCTTAATATAATAATGAACGCTGTCACTTTTCGTGCGAGAGATCGCAGGTTTGATCCTGTTTGGGGTTCCCGATTGTGCTGTTTGACCCCGCCAATACGCACAGCATTAAAAAGTAGTGAACTGGGGTCTTAGGTGCCAGGTAAAGTGGATATAAGAAATCAATGCGCTGATCGTATGACACCTTACTTGTTCCAAAACTGCCTATCTGGCTAAGGTTTTACATGGGCGCAAGAAGTTCTTAGTGTAACATTTTTCTTCCGAGTTGTGGAAAATTCGAACTGAGACATTCTCCCTGTGGGAATATTTCTTGATTTTGAAGTTAAATGTACCGGTTCCTTCCATTATATCGAACTCGATTTAGCTCCCAGACAATAATACGATCATGAGAATGTAAAAGAAGCCTGGCAACACTGCATTTGAGTGTGTGTCTTTTGTTCCAATTAGATTTCGTGAGCACTAAGGCGATGTGGAATAGCCCGTTTCTAAGCCAGTACCACGCCGATGAAAGATTATTTCAAGCTATTATAAGAGGCATGAATAGTGTAGGGGCGGAGATGTGTTTGTCGGAGGGTGGGGGGCGATACAATGGCGGACAGAATCAAGGAAATGGGCGAGGGAACTCTTTTTAAGACAGATACATGATGGTAATTTCCGTTTTTCTTAAGCCATCGACATAAATTGCTTCTTCTCTTCCGTAAGAGGATCTTCTTCCCTCAACCGAGTTGTCCCCACTAATGAATGAATACGGCCTGTGACAATTAGAGTAATCATAATTACACGTCCTTCCAAAAGTCTGACGGAAGAACTTTCTCCGGTTTCAGTGTACAAAGGTGCGGGTTGTATATATACAGGGAGTAAACTTTTGTAATGGCACATGCGAGCCATTAATTTAACAAGCTGTGGCGAAGTGTGCTAGTTTGGAGTAAGGGAATCGGGGAGAGCGCTGTATTATCCATTATTGTTACGCTGTTCGGGACTTGGAAAACTGTTTATAACAGATCGTTCTGTATATTCCTTCGTGAATGAAGAAATGTGATTTGTCTCCTTTCTACTTATTCTCACAGTTCCAAATTACAGTAGTAATGGTATAACATAATTAAATAATAATAAAAAAAAAACATAATTCACAATAAACTTATCATCTGGATTTTATGTGGTGCAACTGTAAGTATATTATACTCAAAATGCTCGTAGTTCAACCATAGAATCTGTTGAAATTATTCCTCGCGATTATTTATAGTTTTCTTTTCTCTATAAAAGTGCTCATTTAGGTTTAAAGTGTAATAATCCCCAAAATATTTTTGTAAACTTTTGTTACTACTTACTTAAATGTTTATGTAAATTGAGGTAGTAAATGTTGATGGTCCAAGCAGAATCTAGTAGTCAGAATACGAACTTCTGTGACTCTTATTCCTGACGTAATGTATCTTAAGAAAATTCATCAGTTTTCACTCGGGTATAGATTGTCAAGACTTTAGAGCCTTAATTCAGCGTGAAGTATGCAGTGTGTACTTCAAAATTGCGAGTATTCCTCTGATCAAATAAGTATTTTGTGTTACGTGTTCTACACAAAAGACCCAGCCACCGTGGTCTTCTGGTTACAGTCGCAGTTTCGGAAAGACACATATAACCAAATTCTGCTCCTGGCCATTCTGACTGAGGCTTTCCAATGTTTCTCTCAGTTTCAACAGGCAAATAACAGTATAGTATGTAGACAAAAGCCGTTTGCCGTTAACTTACCCGTCCCTTTTCTCTGGAATAGTATTCTACGGGTGATGTCATCCTCAAGAATTGTGACGAGCTTAAGCCCTAGGTAGTAGTATATGCGTGCAAATTACATAAAAACATGTTGTTTTTCTTATTTGTGGGTGAGTGTTATGGACACTCAGATGCAAAAAAAAAAAATGACCCACAAGTTGCAGGATGTGGGATTGATGAGAAATTTGATATTGATGTGAAATTAACGTTCTAAGTATTGTGCTTATCATTGACTTAATATTGCCAGATTGTTCAAATATCAAAGCCAAAAAGATTTTGTAGCAGTCAGTTTTTATGAATCAGTGTGTAGCAACTTCATTTAAGATAAAGCGTTTTAATTTGGTTTTTGCTAATAATGCATTTTCAATCGTATTTTTTGGGCTGAAATATTTTATATGTAAAAAAATCTCATGAAGATTACCATTGTGTCAAAGTGAAAATCATAACTTTAAATATGTGTTAATTTTTTAAATTCACATGGGGGGAAACCCCTCCCCGTCCATATATTCCCCTCTTCTGTACAGTTCATATCCCTTAGTGGGTTGGTGAGGTTTTGTTCTCTGTAACATTCCCACCCCCTCAGTTTCCACCAAGTTCTCTCATGCGTTTTTTTTTCTGACTTTTTTTTTTCGTGTTGAAGAATGTGGCTCTTGGGTCTTCCAGAGAATACAGACTCGAATATCTTTTACACGCATTATTCCAGAAGAGGTTCATTGTTCCCCAAGGAGTATTCAAGAGAGCTCTAGATTAGTCAGGAGAAAGGAAGATATCCACTTCTGTTCCGTTCTTCCTCACCCCTCCCTTCGGTACATACTTTCATACCACAGTCTTCATATCACTTTTTCTAAGTCTCTGGTTGCTGTTTTCTCTTTCTTTTTGCAGTGGGCAAGCAACTAAAAAAATGGGATCAGAAAACAAAAGAGCTAAAGGCGAGAAAAAAAAAGCATCAAAACCATTTTACTTTTTTAAAAAGAATACGAATTGGAAGTTCAACCGAAATGTTACTTGGTATATCTCGTTTCGCTTTTATTTTTCCTTTGAGACGCTGTCCAACATTTTTGTTATCATATGCTACGATTCTACATTAGATTTATCACAAGTCTCTTACATGAGTGGTCCATATTAATGCAAAATTTTCCGCAAAGCAAAATTAAATAATATTGTTCTTTATTTTGCTAAATCATTTACTGTAATGTATTGTCAGTTCACAGATATTCTTTGAATTTTAAATTTTGAAACTTTGAATTTTCTAACACAGTCATCAAGTTCCACTGAATGCTTTACTGTAAAAAGAAAAATCACTTCTTGTGCAAATTAAGAGCATTCATAAAATTCTACCTTAACCGCTATATTCACCAGATGTAGCATTTGTTGATTTCCTTATCTGCTAGCTGTCAATACGCAGTACGTGAAAATGTGTCATTCTGTTGAGGAGGAAGTGATAACTTGAGGTATAGTTAACTTTTCCCTTAAAGTAAAGAGTGCTTGTAGGAGAATATCCCCATCCCAGTAAATCACGCAATGCTGGTTGGAAATCAGAACGTTTATTATTTTTTTATTGAAATTTTTAATTCTCTTTAGTGTTTAAAACTTGTAATAACCCATTTTTAATACAACTTCCTGTAAAGCTATGAAATTATTTATCTGAAGTTTTTTTTTTTTCTGGAAAGGGTCCTTTTCCGAGAACTTCCAGGTATTAGTACAGATAGCAACAAATTTTTAAAACGTATCTGCAACCATTTTGGATTTTCAAAATTGCTAATAATGCCTTTTTGTGTTGTCATTAGGCACAGACAAAGAGTACAAAATTTAAAGCAGATTCAACGAAGGATTATTATTGTGTCTTGTTTCTTAGTAAATCCGTTCTGGGAGCGAAGCTATCACCTTCTCGAAGTAAAGATGACTTTTTGTTTTTTGTAAATATAAATATGCTCTCCTGTATGCACACACGAAAGAAAAGAAAGTAGGAAGGACATTATGAGGTCTTTAAAGTGCCTCTTATTCGATCTACTTAGAGCCTTATTGCTATTCTTGTGGGAAATTTTTATTTCCTCTGTGGGAGAAGTTGAAAGCAGAAGACACACAAGAAGAAGGAAGAGGATAAAGGAAAGAATAGATTGTGTTTTGTTAGTTCGTTACCTAACGTTGATGGTTGTCGACAACAAATCTCTTTAGCACCTCGTTCTGCTCATAGTTCGTAAATAAAAGTGTAAGCAATATAATTCCTTTTTAAAGAGCCTTTTTTTTTTAGTTTTAGTGCTGAGGAAGATACGGAAAGAGAGATGAGACTGAGATCTTAGTAGGTAAGACACCTAACTACCTTAGTTTGCAGCTACTTCGGAAAACCACAGGAATTTACAGCTTTCTAGCACCAGAGTATTTTGGAAGCTTTTACAACAGCCAACGGCCAAATACTCATTCTGTCTTGTAGTACGCCCCTCTGTGTTACCTCTAGTAACCCCCCCCCCGCTCTGTTAGAGTTTACTCTTTTATTTCTCGGTCCCCCACACCCACTGCACCTCCTGTGTTATAAAATCTTTTATGGGGGTTTTCTTCGCCTGGTAACTGCGCTCTCTGTCTCTTTCTCAAAGTACTTTGGTTTTGGCAGTAATGGTGGAAGAGGGGGGGGGGGGGTCTAGAAGGTTGGGAGTGAGGGTCGCGTGTGCCACCAGCTACTGGAAAAAGCTAGGTCGTAACCCATTATCTGACAGATTTCGGGTGAAGTTATAACCACCAAGAATGTTATGTCGTTTTCTTATAGCTGTTAAATTGATATGGGAAACTATACTGGCTTTTCGTGAATTGCGGAATGTATGTATATATATATACTTGTGGTGTGTGTGGGGGGGGGGGAGTGCACATAGATTTAACCTCCTTAATGTCTTTACTGTAGTTCGGACTTAGTGAAGTGACAAGTCTGAGCGGAAGTCGGAATTACTTATATGTATACAGCTTAATAATTATTATATCTTTTCAGGTTCTAATTTTTTTAAGGTAGCTTAGGAGCTACGAAGGAGTAGATTCGAACTTTTGTATTGGGTTTATCAGTTTGAAATGCGGAATCGTGAAATTCGTAATAACTTCTTAAAACCTTATTTTGTATATGTGCCATTTTTTTTTAGTAACTTTTGACTTCGGTCCTTCACGATTATGAATGTGATTCTAGTTAAAATTCACTTCCATGCTCCCAACCGGGACTCGAACCCGGGACCTTCGAGTCGCTGGCTTAGCGCCTCAACCCACATGGATACCAAGCCGGCTCCTCAAATTCGTATTTCAACTAGAATTTTGTACATCAATTATGTGTGGCTCCGCCTAGAAAAGATGGAGAGCAGTACAATCGAGCGAAAAATTGTTTTGCATTCTCTGAAGCAGACCACAGCAGACATTCTTTTGTGTCGTCGTATATGAAACGAATAATGAGGAAGCATTGTTTTTCTTCTAGGCGCAAAACTAGATAGAAAGACTGGCGTTTCCTTTTTAAGTGGTTATTAATGGGGTTGCATCAGAGAAAGCTGAAAAACTGAAGCCAAGAAAACATAATCAACATTTTTTTTTTTCACGCTTTGTAGCTCTGTAATCATCTCTGGTACAAATCTTGTAATTAATTTTAACTCACTTCGCATCATCCAATTTCCTTCAAATTTTGTAAACTTGCTTGCTTCCGATGGCAATACAATATTCAATCATTAGATATACGACAGAATAATCCAGTACACTGTAATTAAGTAATAAAATAATTGGAAATTATCCTTAAATGCATGCAACACCGTATCTATATTGTGAAGTTTGGTTTGCCTAACTCGCAGGGAGTTTAATGTCCATCTATTATACATAAAAATTAATTCAAAAGGGATTTAAAAAAACAACACTTTTTTTAAGATGGACTAAAAAGTAAAATATAATAAATTGAATTAATCTTATGGATCGGAAAAGCACGGGTGCTCTTGCTACCCACGCTTTTATTTTCCGATTCATAAGATTAATTCAATTTATTATTTATTAATTAATTTAGTTTTTAGTCCATCTTAAAAAAGTGTGTTTTTAAAAAATCTTTTTTAATTATTTTCTTTATGAAAATTTATCCGAAAACTGTTTATAAAGTGTTTCCTACTTCCCCGCGGTACTTAAAACTGGCGAAGGCAAAACTCTCTATTGATTCATATCTGGAATACAAGTAGTAATTTTGTAGATCCCTTTTAAATTGATAGGTTAATAGTTCTTACTAACGATGGGCACAAGGATAATAATATTGGAAATGTGTACCTGGATCTTGGAACCGGGTACCCGGGTCCGCATCCTGCAACCGAGGGTAAGGTTCTTGAAACTGGATCCAGATCTCGGAACTGGGTACCCTTAAGTATACTTCTCAAATATTGAAAGCTATATTTTAAAATTAACAACTGAAGAACACTACTTTTTTTAATTTTTGTATTTGTGGTTCCCGGTTGTTAAGCGATTTCGCTTGCAATAAACGAGCCCTGGGTTCGCTTCCACGGTGAGGAAATAAATGATTCGGAGTCAACTTAAAAGCTGTAGACCCCATTCTTGGCATCTCCATTAGATAAATAGTAGTTGTAAGTACTATCGGATCACCGTGCCAAGGATCTTTCGGATTACAAACCTGCCTCTGGGTAGAACATTTATTATTATGTATTTATTTGTTAGTTATAGATTAATTGAATCTAGTATAATAAACGTAAGTTTTTGTAGACATTGGAGATGCAGATATACGTATTATATTTAAAACAATCTGTTATATTGACATTAATGTCCTTTCTAAATGCAGATCGCGACAAATCATTTCTTTTTAAATTCAGGTTGAGACGAATTCTTTTTAAATGCAGTCTGAGACAAGTAATTTCTTTTAAATGCAGGATGAGACAAATACTTTCATTTTAAATGCAGGTTGAGTCAAGTACTTGAAAAAAATGCAAATTTAAAACATATATAACAAATTAATAACAGTATGTGTCAATGTTATAGTGTTTGTAATTTCCAGCCATAATGGCGAGAATTGACGTACGTTTAATAATGATTTTTTTCAGTGTTTTTTGTTTCTTCTTTAGTTGTTTTTCTTCAGTTCCCAATTTGCTCCATGTGAATACCAATCGCAATAATTTTTGAGTGATCCGTTTTTCACATGTTGTATATCATCACATGTTTATCCCTTCTCAAAACAGTACCACAGAGACCAATAGGATGGTATCACTTGTTAATTGTTATCGTTCCTAACAAAAGAGGGAGTTATATTTCTACTCAAATAAGTCACAGTTCGTCTGAAAATTTATTGTAGATTGAATTGTTCAGAGAGAGAGGAAAAATACACGTATATTCTGTTCTTCCTGGGCTCGATCCAGCTGGATATTACCTCCGTTGCCTGTCATACATTATAGGAGAATTAATAGCTTTACCCAAGGTTGACATATTGGATTTTTTTTTTCAACTTCTCCATGTTATCAATTTCATTCTTTCTCTCTTCGTCGAAAGACGGAACAAAAACAGAATAGATGGGATATTAAAGGGAAAAATGAAGAATGAAAATGTACCGAGGGGAAACATTTAGATGTATTTAGGGGCTGCCATAGAGAATGAGTGAAGTAGGAGGGAATTTTGGTCATAAACAATACAATTCATCTGAGTTGGATAGGTGGAAAGAGGGGAATTCAGTTCTATTTCCATATATTTTAGAAGAGGCTGAAAAATGACCACAATATCATACAAAGCCTGATCTTTTCTCATTGTTTCTGCTTCACCCCAACTCCGGAACAACCTCCCCCTCAACTTTTCTCATGCATTGCAATCCCTGTGCAAGTTCTGCCATGTTGGAAGTATGGAGGAAAAAGGAATATTCTCGTGGTTGGTTCATAGTCTCCCTCCCCTGTTTCCAAAAACTCATACACATAACATTCCCGCCCCCAGTAGGACGAGAAAAACATCGAAGCTCATAAAGTATGGCACGACAGTGCAATAGCTATGCATGGTGACTAAACGAGCTTCTATGGACATCTACCCAAACCCAGGGACACACATGCAAGTAATATATGTGCAGTGGTGTTCAGTACGTCGGTTTTTGGCTTTCCCCAATGAGTTACATGCGCCATCATTACGCTAGAGCGATATTCCTAACCAATGGGATATTTTAAACGAAAGGGTTCCCCATGG
>JAGDQP010000075.1:52806-70695 GCA_022664845.1 Lepisma saccharinum
ACCACAAAATGTGTATTGCAGTAGATACAAGCACTTCTGGTAGGCAGGCTAAGCTTGCATAATCTAACCATCCTTCTGTTTTGCCCTGGAACCACACAACTTAATTTAAAACCTGTAGAAAAAATAATTATCATACTGTGGTGGTGTTTGTAACGGTTGCTTTCTTGGTATAGAAACGTCAGTGAATGCAAACAAGGAAATTGCGTATTATATATAAATATTTTATTGTGATCCTTATGTGTATAAATTGAATGCAGTTGTCGTTCAATTTAGACCTGATTTGTTTTTTTTTCTTCTGATATTTCTTCATATACGGTACGCTTGTCTTTATACATTCTTTTCGTTAGTTCACAATGGTTCGTGGTGTCCTCAAATCTTGCAACGTTAATTTAAGTCATTTTCCGACGTCATACAATGATGACATTCTTCACAGCGACGTAACTCGAGTGACAATACAATATTATATTGCTACTTTCATGTATTTCTATATATTTATATATTTTAAAAGCATATTTTAATATCTTTTAATATTACCCATAAATACCAGCCTGCAACGCTGTGGCGTTTAGTTGGTTGCAGAACATTTCAGGATTTGAGTAAAAGAATAATAAACACTTTTCAAAGCGTTTGTAATAAAGAATGTAATAAAAATAATTTTAAAAAACTTTTTAAAGACATACTTTTCTTAAACAATTCGTACTAAAATGTAAAAAAAAAAATATTTATGCATGACTAAGAAGAAAATCATAGTGCGCGCTCCCTTATACAGTCACTTTATAAATTATTAAATTAGCGCGCTCCATGCTTTTGTTTCTAGTTATGTATTAACAAAATTCTTGCTTACTTTTTAGTACGAATTGTTTAAGAAAAGTATGTCTTTAAAAAGTTTTTTTAATTATTTTTTTATAACATTCTTTTCTTTAGTTCACAATGGTTCGTGGTATCTTCAAATATTTCAACGTTAATTTAATTTTCCGACGTTATACAATGATGAAATTTTGAACAGCGACGTAAGTCGGGTGACAATACAATATTCTATTCTTACTTTCATATATTTATATTCATTTATATATTTTACAAAGCATATTTTAATTATTTGTTAATATGGACTTCTTTATCCTAAAATAAATACTAACCTGCAATGATGTTGAGTTTGACGTGGTTGCAGAACACTTTAGGATTTGGTCACAAAATATTAGCTTGTGAAAAACTATCCGAACACCAAAATAACTCGAAACAAAAACAATAAAAATAAAGAAGAATGACTAAAATAGAAAGGAATTGGTCGCACCAATTCAAGAATGTGTGAAGTGACTGTTTTTAGTACGAATTGTTTAAGAAATGTCTTTATTTTTTCATCACAACGCGGCATTAACCAATCATGTAACTTCGTCGCTCTAATCTACATTTTTAAGTTACGATATATTTAATATTGTTTTTGATTCATCAGATTATTTCCTGGATTAACCAATTGCATTGCTTTATCTATTCTCTGCAAAACTTTTATTTTGATTCCGTGATTTAATTTGGTTTTAGTAATAAATCTTTAACTTTAAATGGGGTATTGAAAAGGTTTTGCATTCTGCCTTCGGTTTGTTGTTGTGTAAGGTACCAATTTTCTGTTTCTTGTACATTTTTGTCTTAAACTTATAACGACGGTGCAGTGTAATCGCGATAAGGTATAAACACCATAAAAAGAAGGTAGTGAAAATTATCAAGACCGTAATAACATTGTAAACAATGACAGACAGCGTCAAGCGCGACATCTGAACAGAACAATAGTAACTTCAATAGGAGCAATATTAATCAAGAGCGACAAGGAAAGAGCGAAACGCAGTATGCATGAGAGTAATAATAGTAACAGAGATTTAAAATGGGAAGACCTATAGTTAAAAGTACTGGAATAACCTTGAGTTAAAAGTCACAACAAGAACAAAAGCGAAGCTGATTTAGCGATATAATTAAAGTCAGTTTTACCCATACAATTGTAAGAGTCTAAATAACATTTTATACGTGCTGATTTCCTCTCCATCCATTTTTATGCTAATTGATCAGTATTTCTGTTACATCTGAATGCTTGATTATTGTGCTATGTCATAATTAGTTCAGTATCGTAAAATACCACCATGCAAACCTGCTTTTAGATAGTTATTACGTCATAATTGGACGACAAATCATTACAGGAGGATGGATTTTTCTATCGTAGCTCCTCAGATTATAATAGGAAATAATTAGAGATATAACTTCGTTAATATGTCTCAATCCTTTTACTTGTATTCCGTTAATACGATTTGGTATCAGCTACTTCCGGGGATGGGTGCTTTTGCTTGTCTCCTTGTAATTTAGAGGCCTTGGGTTCGGATTGGGTCCCACTAACAATACTCGGAATTGGAAAATCTGCAAGTTCGAGATCCAGTTACAACTGAAAGCCTTGTTATTAGATCTTCATCCGAAAACCAGTTATCTTCACCTTTAATGAATGTTCGGAATTACTAAGTGAATTCTGAATTCCGGAACTCTTAAAAATTCCAAATTCCGAAATTTTCTGCAAATTCGAAATTCCGATTTTTTTTTTTTGAATTGCCTGATTCTGACTTATTGTTATTCCTGTGCCGGAATTCATGTTACAATTTCAGAATGTTCTGGAATGTCCGTGCTAGTTGGGTCGTTCTTCAGTTGCATTTTAAAGGAATCCTGGATCCTACTTCCGTTGGGGGTGGAGGTGGGGTGTCTATTGAATATAAGAGGTTTCTTATTAACCCTGTAGACTCAACCCTTAGATTTTCATCCAATGGAAGACAGTGGTAAACCACCACAAGTTCACCCTGATCGGTGATCTTAGTTATCCGTCTCTCCCATGAAGAGTTGTTCCTGTGTTCCCTGGAGCACTTGAAGTTCGCAGAATTCGTATCGTGATCCGAAATATAAGTTAACATTTATTTAAGAAAAAAAAAATCATGAACAAAATACATTTTACATAAATTTCGATGTATTTGTCGTTGCCTTACTTGTTTCCTTTTAAATCCGTTGTGTATATAAACTGTAATAAAACGAAATCGATTAAGTGAAATGAATGAGAATCAACACATCTTAATAACCGTCACTAACGCGCGCGTGTATGTTCTAAGAGTTCACATGTGCATATATTTCTTCTGTACTGTTAAGAAAGTGCGTGTATACATTGATAGCTCTATATGAACCCAATTGTTACATATACGTAATGATAGCTATCACAAATAAGATTAGAATATATCTGAAACTTGACACATTTGCCAACGTTCCTGAGTGGTCACGCACATTTCTCCTCCAGCGGCGTTCAATGATAAAACATTACGTTAAGTATTATTCAGCTATTTGTCCTTGTGGCCAAGAAACAACCGGATATCATAACAACATATATATGTATATATATAGACAATTTCTCACTAAAGGTCTTTTCCGTGGTTCATGAATTTTTCATAAGCGTTATAAGAAATGGGTCAGTTTGTATAAATCAATTACTTCAAAGACTTGTTCTCTTTTTCGTTTAAAAAGTAATTTTCATACTTCTATTGTATTGTTAGATCGTCAATGTACGATCAAAATATGATTTCATAGAAAAACGAATGGTTAAGAAGCCTTCCCTGATATTTTTAGGGGTCTATATCCTTTTTTAAAAAGTAATTTGATTAATGATAAAAGAGAGGTGGAAACACTGACAGAAATGTTTTTTTCCTTAGGTGTGACATTAGGCGAACATAGGTCTACATATAGGCACAGGTACAATTCACGTGTTTGAACATAAGGTTATGAATTTGAATTTTATATATGGGCTTTATACATAAAGGATCAGGCCGGGATAGGGGGAGGGATAAGGATTTGGGAAGGTGCCAGGGCATATGTTGAAGGTGCCATCCCGGCGTTTACCTGGTGTGACTGAAGAAAAACCTTGGAAGAACCTTAGTCAGAATGGTTGGCCGCCGGGATCGAATCCGCGACCTCCCGAATACTACGCCAACGCTCTACCACTAAGCTACGGCGACTAGGTATATAAAGTTTTGAAAAACATAAGCAGTACGCGATGACCGGAGAACGGAGGAGATTTTATATTGAATAACTCCATAGACTATATGATTCATCCGTGTTGTTAGTAATCACGTTGGTTAATTTACGCAGGCCATGTAGCTCGAAGTGAAGGGGGTCCATCGTGGTTGGTAAGCCTGAGGGAAAGAGGCCGTTGGGAAACTCAAGCCGTCATTGGGATGACAATATTAGAAAGAATCTTCGAGAGGTAGGTATTCGTGATACAACCTGACTTGATCATGCCCAGGATAGAATCTAAGACAAACGTTTGTTACTGCGGCGATAAGCTTGCAAGTTCCATAAGCCAAAGGTTCCCAAACTGGGATCCGTGGCAATGTTTCGGAAGGTCCGCAGACATTTCTAGCAAAAAATAGTATATATTGCCATTTTCTCAAACTCTTATGGTCAAGCAGTCAAAAGTTACAGATTAATAAAAAGATAAAATTTTTACTTTTAATGATTAACTAACAAACTAACAATATATTCAATGTGTGTCATTTCGTTATTTCAATTGGTTTCGGCTGTTTAAGGGAAGTTTTAATGTGTATTTCTAAATAGCAAATAGGTGTGTGCGCCCCGATGGTGTCCACTATTCGGAAATTTATCTGTGCAAAGTGACAATGTAAATAAATACTTTCAGTAAATACCTAATGTCTTCACTCATACATAGCACGCAGAAGTTAAATCAAAAGGCAGGTTAAAAAGAGGAAATTTAGGTCGTATGAATACGGAATGAGAAGCATGTGCAAGAAGTTCTTAAAGCGTCCGCTAGATTACACTAGTTTCGCAAACATAAGCGCTAACTTTGGATGTATAGTGGTACTAACAATCGCATTCCACTTTTTAATTGACCGGGAGGATGATGCTACTATTTTTATTAGATCACTTTCCGGTCTTGGTGTTTGTTGTTTAGCTCTGGCCGTAGCTCGCACACAGCCATTTACGCATATGTAGCTACTGTAGTGTGTTATAACATGGATTGTTGGCTTAAGTTCAGTTCTGTGAAGCGTTCTTCAGAGATTCAAAATATTGCAGGTCTTAATGATATCGGAAACTTAGGTTCTTCAGAGACTGAAAATGTTGCAAGCCCAATGGAGGTAACGCAAAGAAGATTCCTAAATATTCTGATACATAAATCTCAGGTTTATTTCAATTCAAAAAGGAGAAGTATTGTGTCCGCAGTGTGTTATTTGCTATCAATGAAAGCATGAAACCAGCAAAGCTCTTTCAACATTTTGATATAAGCAGACAAAAACAACCAGATTATGTTATGTTGTTTCACAGAAGTAAAAGCTGATGTATACACTCACTGGTATAAAAGTGTTGTTCGTGCTTCATATTATGAAGTGTCTTTGCCGATGAAAAGGGGTAGAAAGGAGCACTACTACTGGCGAGGGATTAGTAAAACACGCTGCTGATTGGCTCGGCAGTTCTGGACGAAAAAGCTAATTAAGTCTTTGAGTTTAGTTTCATTATCAAATGATACAGTTGGAAGGACAGATGAAATGGACGAAAATATTAGAAAGACATTGACAAACAGATGCCTGAAGGCCATAAATAAAAATTAAAAGTAAAGAGAATTAACAAAATATACAAGATTTTCTACCTAGTTAGACAAGAGCACTTGCACTGTGAATGATATGGCAGAGTTCGTCCAGTTGTCAGAAGAGAATGTTCCAAAGGAGATCTTCAATTGTGTTTTCAACTAAGGGAATATTTCCGTGGGACGGGTTAAAGTGATATGTGGATGTGGACATTTGCTGATGGGCTATATACTAACTTCTCTCTTATGCTACAAGACTGTTGTTTGGCAGACCTTCAACTGACAGTTCATTAAAACTTCAGTTCTCACAATTACAACTATCTGACTTTTAGTTATATGCCATGCCTGACTATCGTGAGCTCACAAGATATTCATTGAAGTACTTAACTCTGTTCCCGACAACTTATTTATATGAAACCGCATTCTCCCACATCACGTAATTGAAATCTAAATTAAGAAATAAACTTGAAGTCGAGAATGACTTAATATTGACATTATGAGACATTGCAGAGTGAATTGTTCACAATCAGTTTCATTGTTCACATTAAACTGTGTTTGGTGTTATTGATTTTATAATTTTGCCGAATTTGTACCATATTTACTGCTTGTTTTATTTCAAAACTTCTGGGGGGGGGGGGGTGAAATTTTTATTTTGTTCTCAAGGGGTCCGCGGACTGAAAAGTTTGGGAACCACTGCCGCGTAAGCCATAGAGTTAGTTAAATACTTCTTTATATTTCCCTTAAAAGACTTCCAACCTTCTTTATCATGCCCTTCCTGAGGTATCTTTTCTTGCCTCTCTCTTGACACTCATTTTTTATTGAGAACATGAAGAAAGAAAAAAGAAAGAAAAAAAAAAGCAAAGAACCCAAAGTACATACATCGTTTAATAATGCATGATCAAATCGAAGAGTAAAGGAAGACCAAGAAAACCCATTTCTCTTATTCTTCTTAACGTCCTGGTTCCCTTTTTCCGTCGTCTCTCTAATTCATTCTTTTCTTTTACCATTCTTATACCAAACTTTTATTTTCTTTACAAGTTCTAAATCCTGATTGGTTGGACAGTTTCGGTTCTGGAGGGACTACAGGCTGAGACTTTGTGGAAGTTATATTTCTGTCCGCTAGGTAGAGTTTTTCATTCTTTTCTGATTGGGGTAAAGGTTGCTTCCCTGCCTATTTACAATGACAGGAGAGCAATGGTACCTCTCCATGCTCTTACTCAGAATTCCATTTCATCACACAGACAGTCTGATTTCGTTGACCTTTATATTCCTACTGGTGTCTTCGTCAGTGTTGCAAACTTACAGAATTATATACTATTTATTGAATTGTTGTAAGTTAAATGTAAATTATTAACTTACTATGTTTTTAGTAACTAACTAACTAACTAACTCTATGGCTTATGGAACTCGCAAGTTCATCGCCGCAGTAACAAACGTTCGCCATTGGATTCTATCCTGGGCAGTATCAAGCCAGTTTTCATCACGAACCCCTACTTCTCGAAGATCTCTTCTAATATTGTCCTCCCAACGACGTCTCGGTCTTCCCAATGGCCTCTTTCCATCGGGCCTTCCAACCAGGATAGAATATAATCTTCGTTTTTCCCCCATCCGAGCTACATGCCCTGCCCACCTTAGTCGTCTCGATTTCATTATTTTTACAACATCTGGTGAATCGTACAGTCCGTGGAGTTCTTCATTATGCAGTCTCCTCCACTCTCCAGTCATCTCGTCCCGTTTCGGCCCATATATCTTTCTCAAAACCTTATTTTCTAATACACGTAATTTATGTTCATCTGCTAGGGTCGTACTCCAACTTTCGCAACCGTAAAGTATTACCGGCAGAATAACCGTTCTGTATATTTTTAATTTCAATTTCCTTGATATTAATCGCGATGTTAGAAGTTTTTGGACTGAGTAAAAACATGCGTTCCCCGATACTAAGCGACTTTTTATTTCTTCCGTGACCTCATTTTTGCTTGTTACGTATGCTCCCAAGTATTTAAATTTGTTTACTTTCTCTATGACCTCATCCCTAATTCTTATGTCTTTAATTCCTCCATTCCCTGAGACTATGTTTTTAGTACGGAAAATTATTGATGTAATGGAATCAGAATGTCCTCTCTAAATGGACGTATTATTAACCATTTCTCACTTAATTTTAGCTGGATTTGACATTAACCAGGGACAGGGCATTCGCTCAAGAATCCCGGTCCGGTCAGGAACCCTCGCGCCGAAATTTCGAGTATGATATAATAATTGGCTCGTTGATATGAGACTATGCTCACAAAATAAATAGTGTTAGATAATTCTTGAATACTTTAGACAGTGCTTATTGTTTCCCTTACGTCAAGGGTCAAGTAGCACACTTGTCATTACTCTTAGAAGGCTAATCATGTATACAGAAGCGAAACCAGTGCCTAGATCTTTTCTAATTCGGGCTGACAAGTTTTCAGTTATACCAACTTGGGAAAGAATTTTTATTTTAGTTGCATTACATAGGTTGAAGTTGCTTTCAAGTTTCTTTTCAGCTTTAATTAATTATTTATAATTAGTTTTAAAGGCTCAGTGTTTCTTTTTCAGACGGCTCAATTTTTAAAAATTCTGTCTTTTAACACAGGATGCGTAAACAAAACCAGATACAGAGAAACTGGCTTCAGATTTGGGTTTAATTATGTCGATTTTTTCGGCCATTTGGAACAGTGTGACAATTCAGTCTTGCCCTATAGAATAGTACAAAATATAACGCACTCTAGCGCCTAAAAAATTGTGGGGATTATTTTGGTATTTTATTATATGAAAAATTATATTAATGGAATTATTTTGGGAGATTTTATTAACGCTTCTTCTGAGACTCTCCCCTCCATTTTTTTCGATTTTTTTAAAATTATGGAAAGACGAAATAAAATATTACTATTTTGGAAAGTATCATATGGTGTGATATGAAGTTAAAAGCATTTAAAAAAAAAATCATTTTTATCTTAGATATTTGACAGCCAGTGAATTATGACGTCATACGCTGGATAGTCAATAATTCAGTTAGAATTGAATTCTTTAAAAACCTTCGTATCACAGAGTTCCATAACCACCATTATGCCTACTTTCCAAAATTCGAGTATTGTCTTCGCTCTTTCTATAGTTAAAAAAAAAAGAAAGAAAAAAAATTGATGGTGAGCGTGAAAAGAGCCATAAGCATTGATTGCTAATTGATTTAGATCAGTTAAAATTGTTAATGAATTTCGTTCGATTTCTGGTAAATTTAAGACCCATTTAGTGGCAAGTGGAATTAATACCAACAACATTCATATCCACCTAACGTTTATAAATGTAAAATTTTCTCACATAAGATAGTATTGAGCACAATGAAATTGTCTGCTACTCATATGTGTGTCGATTTATACGAAATAGAAGAAACTTTCTACACGACAAAATGAAGATGGCAGCACTGAACATAGTAGATTTAGATGGGAGGGGAGTCAGGGAGGCTATTCCTTCGATTTCCACAACCTGTTTCTGCTATTTTTCCCTTACGACATCAACACCATTTAAAGAGAAAATGGGGTTTTAGGATAGCGGGGTTTGGGGGGAGGGGAGGTGTAAGTCACAAAGAAACGAGACAATTCTTTTGTTCTGTTCTAAAGTGAATTATGACCGGAGTGATGCTTTAGGTAGCTATCAAAGATGGCGGCGTGACTCAAAACTACAAGTTCAAGTATGGAATCCGACTGGCTTTTTGTATTAAAAAAAAAAAAGGTTTATTTTTTCTCTCTTTGAATGTGTGTGTGTGATACAAAGTAGAAAGAACTCGTTGCCCCCTTTCTTGTTATTGATAGTTGGCGGTGCGGCAAATAAGTAAAAAGAGAAGGATGCTCTCCTACATTTTGTCCACTCCCCTGTCTTCTAACATTAACCAATTCGCAGATCAAAGAACTACCACTTCAAAACTACTTTTCAACACAATTTTACGATCTCTTGTTTCCTTTTTCTTGTGTCAAACACACTCAGTTTTAGTATGAATTTGATTTTAAGATCTTTTAGTCAACTTTGTCTCAGCCAGAATGGATTATGATGGGAGTCGGAGGAAAGGGGATAACCCAGAGAAAACCCATACACACAGTGTTTGCTCACCAGAAAGTCCACATGACACGAGCCAGGACTGAACCGAGGACCCCACGCACCAGAGGTGAGCGCTCTACCACTAAGCCACCGCACGCAATGTTAGCTTATTTATTTTAGAGTTTATAAATGTGGTCGTGTCCCCCAGCGAGCTAGTTGTAATGGAAACGCAACTGCCTTGTAATGAAGTGGACAGATAATCCCGTGCATCATCATCAAATGTGATTAGTTATACCCTCCTCCCCGCGGTCAAGTGGTTGACACACGTTACTTGGTAATCATGAAGTACGCAGTTCAACTCCCGATGAGATTGCATTGAACAGTATGTTCTGTTGGGTTAACATAATTTTCAATATAAGGCAATGCAAAGTCACCATCGGTTTATCTTGCTCGGAGACCTTCGAATCCTAAACCTACGTCCTGGAGGAGCATATCGTCATCACATGTTTTTAATATTGTTGTAAGATTTGTTTCCTTTGTGCTAAAAGAAGGCACGGTAAAGAGAATCGGTGTTCTGTGTGTGTGTGTGTGTGTGTGAGAGAGAGAGAGAGAGAGAGAGAGAGAGAGAGAGAGAGAGAAAGAGAGAGAAGAAAAGAAAGAAATGGAGTTCCTTCGTTCTCAGTCCATAAAAGGAAACAACATATATACTAAATGACTCTTTTAGAACAGTGTATGAAGGAACGGAGGGACGGGAAAAAATGGTTTATACTATAAAACTGAACTTGATGACACTATAAATGTACAGATGTATTACAGTTATATTAGCACAAGTCGTAAAGAGGCAGTTCTTGTATATTCTTAGTGCTTTTCAAGCTTGCTTTCGTAGTAGGCGTTTACAGTATTATATCTAATGTTTGCATTGCCTGAAAGATGACATAACATCATTGGTGTTCATATAATAGGGTTTCTTCGCAGTTATAATTTTTAACAATCTATTTGAAACAAAATGGACATACGGTGTCTATTTTATTAACTGTAAAATTACTGGTTAACAAGATTTAGTAGTACTCTAGTGTTAAAAAAAGGAGCTTTTCAAATTTTTATCACGATTTCTTTATTTGATGGAACTTAAAAGTGTTTCAATATATTTAGATCTAAGGTGATGATGAAAATCAAAATCGTAAGTTTCTGGTGCATAAGCTTCTCTGCATTTATATTAGAATACTCGCGATCCTGAATCGTCGCCAGTGTGGCCCGAAGATGAAGCGGTAGTGTATACCAACTGCTTATATTTTAGTCCTACACATCTATTTGCAATCTCAAGACCTTTTATTAAATTATTTTAATTCAACCGAGTCGTGTGGGTTGTCTAACGTCAGGGGTGTTAACACGTATCCGTTCAACCATATAGTTCAATTCATTTATACGTCACTTAATTATTAACGCATTTATTAGGTCTAGTGATCATCCAAAATCATCATCGTGTAACTATTATTTTGAATGACTTTCGAGCTGCGTACAAATGCATATTTATTAAATATTGAGCGTTGAAGATTTGTTTAAAATAAGGCATTTAAGTCATTTGTCGGTTGCAAATTATCATGTGCGTTTTTGCATTGGACTATACTAAGAATACATCCAGAGTAAAATGTCAGTCAGTGAGTGTATAACTGACGCCCGGAATTTAAACTCAAGTACTTCGATTACTATACATCATTCATAATAATTTTAAAAGAAAAAAATAGTGATTTAATCTCAAGAACTCCGATTACAAAGCAGCCATAATATTCTAAAAAGGATGAAATAATGATTGAAACTCAAGAACTCCGATTACGAAGTATACACGATTATGAAGCAGCACAGTAAAAGAACCTATCTAGCCAAAATATATATATTAGAAAAAGAATAAAATTTGTGGGAGTAGAAGGCGGCTAGTTTTCAAATTATTATATTTCTTGTTTCCTGCAATTTCAAAATAAAAACGTCCCGTCCCAAATAAGGAACATGGGCGTCAGGAAACTTTCGTTAACATGTTATTAAGAAAGTTTTCAAGAAATCGGGTATGTTTTTTCTTAAAGAAAACTACTTTCTACGTAAATTGTCTTTTCAGGTGTTGTGGTTGACCTTTTCCTCCGAAAAGCAAGGTTAACGTTCTCCGTAATGCCATAAATCAAGATACCTTGCCTTCCGTCAAAGAAAGTATTCGAAAAGGTGCTTATTATGGAACCTAACAACAGATCATTGCGTAAATAGGGTGGTGGACAGAAGCATTATTTTAAGAAATACACACACACAAAAAAAATGGTGCTTTAAAGAACATTGGTTCTGATGGGTTTGCTAAATACAGGTTGAGTTAAGTTGGACGTCTGACGACGACCTATAGGAAGCCCCTTTAAAACTCCTCCTCCAGCTAAGTTCTTAGGAAAACCGTAACAAGAAAACTTGGTTGTCACTTGAGTTTTTATTTATGATAGAAGAGAATTATTGTGTGTCCACAGAAGTGATAATTTGTTAAAAAAAAAAAAAAGTTTCCAGGCACAAATTTTCTAATTTTCAGAAATGTATTTTTTTTTTCCAGCTTGAACAGAAATAGAAGAAATTTTGCAGAGAAAATTGGGTGGGTGTGTTTTTAAAGAACTATTGGTTCTCATAGATTTGCTAAACACAGATTGTACGACCTATATAGCAAGGCGTTTTTAACTCCTCCTTTTGCTAAGCTGAAAAAGAAAACAGGTAGAAAAGTTTTTTGTTGTTGTTGTTATTGTAAGAAAGGACTTATTGTGTGTCCTCAGAGCACCTAATTTAATGTAAAAAGAAATAGCAGAATGTTCAGGACATCGATGTCGCCAATTCTTCGCCTACTTTCGGAAACTCGTTTCGTTTTCTTTGTCTTCAAAAGAGTGCCAGCTGAAACCATTATCTCGTTATTTATTTTCTCAGTCTAGATTCATCTATAGGATACTGATGGACATACTTAGCCCCGCCTGTTTCAGAATAAACATAATTTCCATCAACCAATCATAGTGTGGACATAATTATATTTAAACTGACGGAATTGGCTGGTAGAACTATGCTGGTTGTATGCAAAGAGTCCATGGGATAAAGAAAAGTTAAATTAAAAATCTGAATTTAGGTTTACATCCGAGGAGGGGACCTAAAGTCAGAATGGTCAACCTCACATTACGAACCTAAACTTCTAGAGTATGAGGCAAAGGTCCTACAGATGAGCCACCCCTTTCTTACGTACAGTCTATTTATAAGAAGATATTTTCCCGCCAACTTACCTAGTTTACGTATTTTGAAACAAAACTTGTGATACAATTCAAATACTGGACATGCACGGCTCGACACCGTTACCATTGCACTACGAGAAAATCTCCTAAACTCTGTACTATTTTGTATCCCTATGGAATTACACTCTATAAGTTTGTTCTCAGTTCTATTATTCATATATAAAATCATATTCCATAATCTCTGTGACATATCTAACAGGGGAAAGTGAGGATGAAAGAAACTATATGAACTAGTTCAGCATTAGTGTGACTTTTCCCGTAATTAAAATGTTACCTACAATACTGTTTCGCCATAAGCAAGCCTTGCCTTTTTATGTTGCTTGCTGTTAATTCCTGCTTCAGCAGGAGAAACAGTAAAGAAAACTCAGTAATCAATTATCATACAATGTTACAGCCCCACAGATATGAAATGTATCGCATTGGCTTTCCCACAAAATATGAAATGTATCGCATTGACTTTTTCCACAAATATGTAAGGTGTCGCATTGACTTTTCCCACAAAGATAAAGTTATCGCATTGTTTTTATTTCTATAAATATGAAATGTATCGCAATGACTTTTCCCACAGATGTTGACTCCCACCGTATTGCCTCACATTATAAGTAAGACAGCGAATGAAATGTTCGGTTTTATTTGCCATTATCATTCCAATACCTGATAGGTTAGTTTGCCCTAATTTCTTTTTAATGTTTTTTTCTCTACATTCTTTCCATCGTTATTTGGTGTTCGTAAAAGTCAGTTTTAGTATTTCTTTTATATCATGACTGCCAATAAGAATTTGGATCTTCAAGTTCCTTGTTTTAGTAGACGTGACCGTATATATATATGTAAGTGTTGACGCTACGAATAACATTCGTATTTCAAAGCACGTGTGCCGAGATGGCGCTCTTAATAGCCAATCAAAAGCGAAAGAAATCTTTTGCTTAGTTGCGACCGAGAGCACATCGTTATTTCAACTATTCTGCATCTGTAATCTGCGACGAGTTATCGGGCGTTGTTCCTTTATCCTTCCAGCAAAATCCCATTTGATGTACATAATTAAGTGGCTGTTATTTTCTTACCGACACGGTTCTTTTCTTTAAATAATATATATTTTTTATATATATAAAATACTAATTAACTAATAAAATAAGCCGACAAAGGATGGTCTTTCTTCAAATTAAATACACCATTAGAAAGGTGGGGTTTATGAGGAGACCAAAAAACAAATTAATGTGATGAAATGTATTTATAACGGCAATTCCAGAAAAGTCGAGGTTACGAAATCGTACTGGAAGAATGCTTGTGATATCAGACTAAAGTTTTCCACCAGCCTTGGATTCCAATAAACACTTCCAGCTCCAGCGTCATTGTTGCTATTAATAATAATAATAATTGTGTCAGTGAGAGGTCATAGCGCAGTTGGTATATTATCGAGTCGCTTTCGGTTTTTCCCTCTCGGTTAGTTAAAGCGAGGATAATTCCCTTTTCTTAATGTCATTTTGCGTTTCGTTTATAGCACTTCTCCTCAGAAACGGTCAATCCGGACAGGACGAAATTCTGCACAGTAATGATAACCATCACTGACCACGGTTTTAGCCAACAAAATTGAAAATCGGGTAATACACGGAGGAATAATAATCGAAAAACCACAAGAAACTTTTCTAAGCACGAACCACCTCATTGCATAATTAAACGCGTATGTGGTCAATAGATGGCAGGCATTGTTCACTACCCTAAGCGGAGTAAGTGAAGGTATACAATCCCATTGTATTAGAATGTACTCTAATTATGTTTGTTAACCGAATGTTTCAGGTGGTGCCATTCTTTTATATTTTAGCGTAAAATTTGATTAGGATGTAATATCGCGCAGTTGTATTAGCTCTGTTTTCGGTTAACGAAAAATGGGTTGTCATGTAAAGTTAGACCATAAACGCTAGCACAACTCAAGCCATCATCTTCCTCCCACCCAAACAGAGTTCCAAAGTCCGACGCAATCCCATTCATCTAAATCTCAGCCTAAATGAAACTCACATTAAACCCACTAAAACAGTAAAATACCTTGGCATAACATATGACCATCATCTCACATGGAACCCCCAGGATACCACACCTCAAGGATATCATAAACAAAGCCTACAATCGCCTAAATCTTCTCAAACGTCTCACTGGCACATCATGGGGACCGAAACCTATCGTCATTCTCAACACGTACAAGGCATTTCTACGTCCTGTTCTCACCTACGGCCATGTTGCATGGATATCCGCCCCACGAAAATTCTACAATAAACTAAAAATTCTCGAACCCCACGCCTTCCGCATTGCTTATAGAATTAAATTACCCAGCCCTACTGCAGACCTATACGCCCGTATTACCATCCCACATATACTATTCCATATCGAATCATTTCGACAACGCTATATCACAAAACGAAATGAAACCTTCCATCCTCTACTGCTTGACACCATGCATCACGATGCTACATATACTTTCCACCATCCTCCTCTCATCACCAATCCCTTATCACTTATCATAAGCGTCTATCTCACCGTACTTCCCAACAACCACCCAGAAATTCCTCACCTGACTCCGTTTTCAGCCCCACAACCACCAGATTTTATCATTCCATCCGTTGCACAGTAATCCATCAATTACTAACAGGGTTCATCTCGTCTCACATTAGTGCCTCGAACCACCCCGGGGACAGAAGATAACATACATTAGTCAACATTAACAATATAAGTGTTGTGGTTGTGGCGTGTAAGCACTGCATAATATCATGATCGCATTTACCTCACCAAATTAATGATTACGATATAAAATCGTAATGTCCTGAAGTTTTGTTTAATGAACTAGTAATAAAGTGTTTCAGATAAACCTCCTTGACCAGCAACATTCCAGCAATCCCCACAATCCAGCAAAACCACGTCCCAGAAAAAGGGCGTAACCCTTTAAGTGGGGATAGTCATGGCCTTACCATGACTATATTTAAAAAAAAAAGTTTAAAGTTAGCGGTGCACAGCGGCGAATGAGTTTCGCTCCAAATTTTGGCAGAGGTTTATTAATGCATACTTAGTGTCTAGGAAAGGAAACACTGGCAGAAGTGAAGATAGAACCCCTGTGGTTTGTCATTTTTCTTTCTATAGGGTAAATTTTGGTAATATCGTGATAATTTTATTTTACACATCCACGTTGTTACTAAGAATTGTCGAATTGCAACTATCATGCAGAGTGCAGTCAATACTGGTGAAGTCATCTGGCGGCGAAAATTTTAATTCGAGAACTCTTAGTAATATCATTGCATTGCAAATTTTCCCCAATTATCACGAAGTTACCAAATGTCACGAAATTACCCATGTTTATCCTATTTATACGAAAGAAGTTCGACCCCCCAAAAAAAGTAAACGAGAGTTTTTTCAGAATATAATATTGTGAAGCAAAATGTGTGAAGACAAATTTTAAAAAATATGGACAAAAGAACAAGCGATGTGCGCAAAAAAAGCGTCCAAACTCCATGGGTAGAAGAACAAGTGATAAACTTGACACGTTTTGTTCAAATTTTATAACAATTCTTGCGCATAAAACTAAGCGTTTTTTTTTTTTAGTTATAAGGTCTGTTTTTTAATAGTGTATATACAAGGTAAGTACTGGAATGACACTTAGGTAATACCGTGGTTTATACCCTCAAGGGCAAGCTGAAGATGTTATATGTCAAAGACAGAACTGTAGGTGGTTTAAAGTCCATAAAGTATCAATAATAATAATAATAATAACAATAAAGAACAACAGGAAACAAGATAAACTGCTACTCAAGTTCAAGAAAATAAAGAAATGCTTTCAGATAGACGCAAAAGGATAGCGCATTATGAAAATGAACGAAGGGAAAAAGAGGAATGTGAAAATGACATAACACGATACTTATATTCTCTTTGTTGCTGATCCCATGCAACGATAAGATGTTTATAATAATAAATAGAGAAGCAAATAGTATAACAGTGGCAACATGTGTGCTAAAATCCACCCTCATCGCAGACGACACAATAAAAGCAAGCCATTACAACGTTAAGAAATTAACTTTTTTTTAGTCTGGTGCAATTAACGCTTCCGTTGATTGTTTGATAAGAGAGAGGTCTAGTCCACGATTCAATCCTATTGTGACGTCATCACAATTTTCATATTAATGGATAAAAATACATTGAAGTATAAAAAGATGGCAGAAATGAATTTCTGTAATTTACATTTTGTTGCAATCATTTTTTTTTTTTTTTTGTACCGTAAAAGTTTCCCCACTCTTTATTTAAAGAAATAATTTAATCTGTTCTTTTTTTATAACTGAAAGAAAAGGTGGACAACAGTGCAGTTTCCGATTTGGCTTGAATATTTATAATGTTTTTCGGAATTGTCTTGTTTTCCTTTCGTAATATGTGCGTCTTCTCATGAAGGTTCTGTGAACACACTGCTAAAAGACTTCCCAGCGCACAAAAAGAGATATTAATTATATTCCATTTAGTGTTTTTTAATGCAAATTTAAAGATGCTTTTATTTTCTTCTTGCAATGTGTTGATTTTTATTATAAAGAATGTGAATATAAAGTCAACGGTAGAGCTTTAGAATTATTTTCCTTTTATATTAAAAGGAAAATTTACCGTAAGAACAAGTCAAAAATGCTTCGTAGAACTTAAGAACAAATAATGTGTAAAACTAGTCAATTTTGTTATTGTTCACTTATTGTTCTATTTTGAGTGAGCTTCAGGCTATTTATTTGCAATATGATTACGTATTGTGATTTGATATATTTTTAAGAATTTTAGCCTGTGGTTAAAGGTTTAGCCAAGTTGCTAATGCGTTAACCAAATAGTTAATGCTTGAGCCAAGTTGTTAATGCTTCGCCAAGTGGTGGTTAATGCTTGAGCCAAGTTGTTAATGCTTCGCCAAGTGGTGGTTAATGCTTGAGCCAA
>JAGDQP010000075.1:70705-161817 GCA_022664845.1 Lepisma saccharinum
GCCAAGTTGTTAATGCTTCGCCAAGTGGTGGTTAATGCTTGAGCCAAATTGTTAAAGCTTCGCCAAATGTTTAATGCTTTAGTCAAGTGATTAGCAACTTTCGATCTGAGTGGTCCCTGTGTGAATCTCCGGTTCAGGCTAAGATACGAAGGCCATTCATGCGTCATTCAGCTACGAATCTTTCCTTTATATTCAAATCTATAGTGAGTTCAAACTGTCACGAGTTCATTGTTATGGGTTTGGTTATTTATCACAACAAGCAAACAATTTCAACAATGATGAAAAAAGGAAATCATAAAATTGTCTTGAACACAAACCATTAAGAGGCATCAGTACCTAATCCCTTTATTTTTTCATGTTTTTAAAAATTCTGGACAAATGACAGAAAATCATGAAATTGTGGGATGCGGTCCCAATAAATAATACATATGAATGTCTTTAACATGAATTATCCTCAAATTTAAGGAGCTTCGTTTAGATAGAAATTTGAAGTCAGTGTATGACGTAAGACAATTCCAATTTCTTCTCAGCTAAAATAATTCCAAAATCTCAACTAGTTCATTTGATACACATTCATAAATATTATCGGGGCCGTTAGCAGCATTACAAATTTGGGCAAGGATAAGAAATACATAAAAGTGGGCTGCCATCCAGCTTTAGAAACCCTTTGTGTACAATTAACGTTATTTGTCGTTTGTCTTATAAAAGGAACTGATCTTTGAGTAATTTGGATGGAAATATCTGTAGCTATATGGAAGTCGTCGTTGGAGAACCAAATGCTGTATTCGTTGGTGTATTCGTCGATTTTTTAAGAATTACTTTGAAGGTTAATGTAAAGCAACGATCTCCAACAAAAGATAGCAGCACTACCTCCGTGTATGCCTAATGTATTTTTATCGTTAATTTCAATGCTGTTCCTACAAATTCAAGCCTAGAGAGTCAAACTTTCAGGGAAGAAAGTTCATAGCCAATTCAAGAGTTCGATCAATGCCCATTTTTTATTTTCGTTTTTCTTCGTTGTTGAAAGAGCTTCATTGTTACAGGTTTTAATATTCACAACAATAATTAAGCGATTTCAACAGTGAGGAAAAAATAAAATAAAATAAAATTCGGCATTGATCGAACTCTTGAATTGGTTATGAACTTTCTTCCCTGAAAGCTTGAACTCTCTAGGCTTGAATTTGTAGGAGCAACATTGAAATTTCGTGCGATAAAAATATATTAGACGTATGCGGATGTAATGATGCCATCTTTTGTTGGAGATCGTTTCTTTACATTAACCATAATGAAAGCATTTGGTGAGATATCGATTCGCAGTTGAAGACTGGGCGTAGCAGATACAGTCTATTCAAGCTGTCATCAATTTCTCAATGGTAAATTATCATATCTAAGGCTCATGACGTTAGCGTGTTGATGTCGGTAATCTGGTACTAATCATATACGTACAGGAAGAACAGATGACAGTAGAAAAGTGTGTTCTCAGTTTCCGTGGCCTAGTGGTTAGCGTCGGCGACTTCGGATGGGCAAGGGGAGTCGAGCCCCGTTGGCAACTGAGGTTCTCCAGTGTTCTCAGTTTAACTAAGCGAATGTATGGTTGTAATATATACTAGGCTCGAATCTCTATCTCCCTTATCCCTAAGATCTTCAACCTATAAAAGAAAAAGTGTGCATTGATTGTTTAGTATTTGTACGACTCCATTTACAGCAGGAAGTAATCGTAGCAGTTTAGTAAGCATGTTCTTGGAAATATAACTTTCTATCTTCTTTTCAAATGTTTGCAAGAGTCAAATCGGCGATATGTGCTCTGTCCTTCACAGTGTTGCTAGTTGGATTGAGAGAAACTTTTGCCCGAGTAAGAATTGGGTGTTGGAAGGCTCTCTTTGGACTTCCTGAAGCAGCAAGAATTCGGATTTAAGGCAGCAGTCAACCGTCTCTAGAGAATGTTAGCAATGTCTCTCTGGCGACCATTTTTGTCCTTATTCGTTGCTTCTTCAGCTTCAAAAAGAAAAA
The DNA here is from genome assembly GCA_022664845.1 of Lepisma saccharinum. Classification (NCBI taxonomy): domain Eukaryota; kingdom Metazoa; phylum Arthropoda; class Insecta; order Zygentoma; family Lepismatidae; genus Lepisma; species Lepisma saccharinum. The sequence goes on from JAGDQP010000075.1 coordinate 72,716, forward strand.
AAAAGTTCGTCTCCCCCATCCCCCGCCTGTGCTTTGCCGTGCTCTTGTCTCGACGCTAAAACATTCAACTCCAGACCGAAGGATATTTCAGAGTCTTTTTACTCAAGTATTCTCGATACTTACCCATGATACAAGAAAGCTCAGCTTTTGTTCTGAAGTCTTTCGTTTTCGCTGAGGCTATCATGTTTGTGATGGGATAAAAAGGAAAGGAAAATTGAACAGGGTGTTCCCAAAGTTTTTTCTATTTTTTGTATGAGATTTCGAAAGTACCGAAACTTAACTGGACTATACTAAATCTTGTTGGAATTGTATTCTCCTGAACTTTCTTTTTAGATCCCTATCAAAAAGAATATTAATTGCCTAATGAACTATTCATTCTAATATCAAGGATGCGAGTCGCCGCCAATTTTAATGGTGGTTGCCAAATGGATGTGTCCTTGAGAAGGCATTTTAAGTCTGTCCAATCACGTAGTTCCAATATTGTCCCGTAGTAGATGCCTCATGCGCTGTGTAAAGAGAGGATGTGACAATTGGAAACGCTTTCCATTTCATTTATCTATAGAATTTACATCTATTTATACGAAGAGTTATTTTTATTTTTTATCTCAAAACAGTTGATTCTTTGTCCTATTTTCATCATCACCTTACAAAATTGGTTAATTCTCGGTTCAAACCGTGGAACAGACCATCTTGAATGAGGTTCATGTTCTTTGATTTACTTCTCTCAATCTATACCAGACAAATGTCAGTATAGTTCCTTAAAGAAAGGTAATAAAATTACAAGATAAATTGTATAGTAAACTATATAAAATACATTTTTGCTCATAAATTAAAACATAAAATGTATTTATTTCGCGTCATGCTTGGAGGTTACCGGAAGGGTACCAAAATAAAAAAAAAAAAAAAAAAAAAAAAATCGAGACATACTTACATTCAAGGAAAACTCATAGCGAATGTGACAGCTAGTTAATAACGAACAACACTGAAATGTTAAACTGTCACATACTTCCATATTTTGTAACAAGGGCACTGCAACTTATGTGCACACCCGGAGGGAGGATTTGGTCTGCTGCTCCCACGCTGGCAAGACGTGTTGGGAGACAAGTGCCGAGAAGCTCTCAACTGTGATCGCCACCGTCTTTTAGTCACAGCAGCTTCCCAGTTGTCCCCACGATGCTGGGTCGACACCGAAATTTTTTAGCCTCTACCGGGAATTGAACCCGGGACCGCTCGCACTGAAGTCGAGCGCGCTACCGATTAGGCTACGCAGAGGGCTCCTACTCAGCATATATATATGTTCCCGGTGGGTGAGTGGGAACGTTCATTGCCTTCTAACACAGGGTTCTCACTTCTTAGGTTTGATTCCCGGTAGAGACACAGGTGGTGGTTCGGAGCCCACTGCCGTCCTCAGGACGTCATCCGATGGAAGTCAACGGCAAACAATAATTGGTTCACCTTGCCCAGGAATATTCGTATCATAGACTTTCCTCCAGGCAGGACCCTCATCATAATCATCATGTGGATACAGATAAAATAGCTGAATTAAAAAAAATATATAGAAACACAGCATGTGAAAATTAGTAGAAAAACGTTTTATACTATAAGTACTAACTGAAAACGTTTGAAAATATATTTTTTTCTTGCTGCAATATATAGAAATAGTTTTTTTTTCTTCAAAGATCGATTCAGACCCTTTTTGTCCACCTTTGAATACAGACCTTAAAGATACTGTTGATATCTATAAGGGAAATATCATTTAGTAGTGCGCGGATACTTTGAAGAATTAACCCAGAAAAAAAAAAAGGAGATGCAGTAATTGAGGCGCGAGATGGCTGTATTTTCCGTATGTTGAACCATATATCTACTGCTCGAGCCAATAATTTTCTTTCAATGCAATTTGCTAGAAAATGTTTCCATGTTTTCCCTCTATTTTTGAGAGCAATGAAAAACAGTAAATGAGAAAAGATTGCCTTCCCTTTTTGCCTGTATTACACACAGGAAGAGGGGGAGAAAAAAAACTCACACTTTAAAAAAAAAATCCATCACACCAGCTAATTTGATATAGTACTGTAATTTTGCGCGATCTAATTTCGTACGTTGTAGAAACAACAAATTTGGGACTTTTTTCTTTCTTATTTGCCGGGCTTCCTCCCCGTCCGCCCCGCCAACCATCACTATTTCTATTCCGTTTGAGAAGCGAACATAAGAGAAAAGAGAGAGAAAGAAAAAAAAACAGGAAAGAAAAATGACAGTGGAACGTTGTAATAAAAAAAAGCAAAAAGAATTATCTGTGTTGGAACCCGTGTGAGTTTTTTTTTTTCCTCCTTTCTTGCGCAGTTCTACGGCACAAGACTGGAAATTGCCTGGAGCAAGGGCTGTCTGACGAAGTGGAATTGATGGCTACAACTAAAGCGAAAGAAAAGAAAATAAGAAAAAAAAAAACAAAATAGAAAAAAAAACAAGTTGAAGAAGGTAAAAGGGGGGGATTGATGTAAGGTTTTTTGGGGTGGGTGACTAGGACTTAGCTGCCCAGCTAAGGAGAAAACCACGGTATCACGTGAGCTCAAATAAAAGTCGTCGGTGTTGTTTATTGGTTCCCAGTTCTAAGCAATAAGAGTTTTTCTTTCTTTCTTTTCCTCCCCCACTTTTCTTGTTTCCTTATTCGTTTTCTTTCTCCTATCCTTTCATTTCTTCGCCGCTCTTTTTCGTCTTCTTTTCTTGCTTTCTTTCTTTCTGTTGAAAACTTTCTTTCTCTGCCCTTTTTTGTTTTTCATCCATGGTTTCTGGCTCAATAAATTGTTTTGTAATCAGAATTTCTCATAACAAAAACAGCAACAACAAAAGTCATGTTAATATATATATATATATATATATATTTTTAAGGGTGCGGGGTGGGGTGTATAAGGTGGATGGGTGCTCCGTCGAAAGATTTATGAACTTTACTACTACAGCGCTTGTGCTAGTAATCTAAAAGCAAAGCGCAAAAAGAAACGAACGAAGTTTCGCGAAGAAAAAGTGTGTTCGATCTGTTGGGGTGAGAGGAGAGTTTCTTCACCCTAAAAGTCTCCGTCGAAAAGATACGCCACTACCATCCGCCGTCGTGTCTTGATAGCAGAATTATGTGACGGAAAGTCGAGATTAAAACACATATTTTTTATTCTACGTGTAGAGGGAGAAGGGTGCATGTGTGTGTGGGCACAGAAGTTGTGGTCAAAGTTTCAGAAACATTTTTGCTTCTGTTTTTCTTGTTAGGTTAGCTCCATCGCTTACTTCTTTTTTTCTTTTGTTTGTACACGACGTAAGAACAAAAAAGGTTTAAAATGACAACCATCTTGATTCAATAAAATAAAAAAAATCAATTTTCTGCTTTTTACCAGACTACCGGAATTAATATAGAATTTAGAGCAATTAAAAAAAAAAGATGCATAAGTAAAGCATAATGTCATTGTCAATAGTTAACTGATTCGATCCCCCTTTAATAATTTATCTTAAATGTATCCCATAAATTAGAAAAACGAGGAACGTGTGCATTTAGAGGTCTCTCCACACTAAAATGGAACCTACGTTCAGTTGTGTACGTATTATGGTATTAAGATGATAGATGTTCTGTCTAAACTATAGGTGACGTGTTAATGGGTTCTATGACCCGAAAGTTTCTAAGTAGGGTGAACCAATGATGGTTTTCCATTATTGCCTTTCGCTTGGTGAAGATGAAATTCTAAGAACTGAACCTACAGTTTAAATTCGACTCCGAAGCACTTGTGCCTTCCTCGGATACCGTATAGAACCCGACACCCCTTTATTACAAGACACGAAGCATTAGCATTCACCCGCCACCCCTGGAGCACATTATTGCAGAGATAATGAAGTGAATAAACAAGATTCACGTCATTTTTTTTATTACGTATCGAAAGACGTCTCGGTCTTCCCAAGGGTCTCCTACCATCTGGCCTTCCAACCAGGATAGAATAGTATATGACCTGCCCATCTTAGTCGTCGCGATTTCATTATTTTTACATCTGGTGAATCGGTGTGCGGTGTCCGTGGAGTTCTTCATTATGCAGTCTCCTCCATTCTCCAGTCGTCTCGTGCCGTTTCGGCCCGTATATCTTTCGCAAAACCTTATTTTCATACACACGTAATTTATGTTCATCTGCTAGGGTCGTACTCCAAATTTCGCAACAGTAAAGTATTACCGGCCGGGCTGGGACTGCTTCAGGGGGGCTCCATGAACAGGATTAAGAAAGACCTTAGAATACATTATTGACAGCAGAAAAAAATCATTTAATTTAAATATTTTCAGTAACCCTGTGTAAGGGCTAATAAAAATAAAATTAAAATCTTCAACTTACATAAGTATTAACTGTAGATGAATAAAGCCATTAGATTTTTCATTTGTATTTCTGATTGATTTTTTTTTCAATTATTAATTGTTTGTGGATTAGTAAACTCGTAAATGTATTTATATAATTTATTTTCTCATGGAAATTTATAACTGTATTCTCGTACAATTTCCTTAAATACTTCATCGTTCGTCTTCGACGCCATTGCTGCAGTACACCAAATACAGTGGAGGATTGCGCTGGCTGCATGAAGGAAAACCAGAGACCGGCGGGGCAAGGAAGAGGGAGGAGGGAGAGATACTAGAGAGCGAAGTTTGAGAGATCAATACCACGATATGAGTACTGCACGGGGGGATCCCTTGCACAAGAGAAGAGCAAAAAGAGGAGGGGAGAAGTGGCGTTTGTATGTGTGAGAGAGAAGAGAGGAGAAGCAGCTACTGTGCATCTGAGCTTCGCTGACTATGACAATAGCGGATGAGTGTATATGGACAGTCCTCCATTTCTTCTATGGCGAGAAGAGGATTTTTCAAAAAGCTAGGGCGGTGATTGTCTGGTCCTGTGTGTGTGTGTGTGTGTGTGTATGTGTACGCAGAGAGAGAGAGAGAGAGAGATATGATAGTAGCAGTTTCCGTCCATGGTTCGGTGCAAAAATTTGTCCCTTAAGCCTTCATCTCAACCGCTTATATTACACAAAATTTGTACGAGAATGTCGTGTTGATGTTAGAAGTAAGAGATACTTATGCACAGTTTAAGAGGCAAAATAAAAAACGAAGAGCCAAGTTAGTAAGCAAACTGGTGGCTGAGATTTTGTTCATTCAGCGGTTTTTCAAGTCGTTGTCACTGGGTATCGTCCACAATTTCCCTTTTTTCATTCTCATTTTCCATAATAAAGGTCATTGCTTGTAGTTGGCTACAAAGACCTATCTATACATTGCCGAATAGTCAGCCAAGAAATCTGTTCTCCAGCATATCAGATAGGGAGTCAGTCCATAGCCTACAGCTACTACACATTTTCCCTATTATTTTCTGCACACTTTGATGGTCAAACAGGTTGTTATGTCTCCAGACGATAATATTTTGCTTTTATACGTGTATTTGCAAACATTTCGAAAGAAGTTTTGAACTCGTCTTATATAAAAGGACAAAAAATTAAAGAAAATCTGTACATGTTACATTAAAAAATTCGTAGGTCTAAATAAGAAATTATTCGCGGTTTTAATTGTCAACCCGGTTGTAATGTTTTTAGGCATTTTCTTTTTTGGTCCCTATTTTACATTTGAACGTAAGGTATATAAGAGACAGGAAAAGTTGCGTGTCGATTATATATCAAGAAAAGGAGTTTAAAAAATGCTGATTTAGAAAATGGGAACGTGGCCTCCTAATTTTGAAAAGAGCTTGATAAACGAAATTAAAAGAGACGTGACAGCATGAGAACGTTTCATGAACGTGCAAACGACGTCTCGACTTTTCATGGAAGGCTTTGCTGTGTCAGTGTGTTTTAATGCTTAAAAAAAATATATTAATAATTTCGAGCTTTTAAAAAGTGGATAACATTTCTGTGCTTTTTTCTGATCTGTTTATTGCCATATTTTCCTATCTTTATGTGTGGAGAGAGAGAGAGTGTGTCTGTGAAAGAGAGAGAGAGAATAAATAATAATAATAATAAAATCAGTCTGATACCAGGACAGAACACAACTAGAATTTGAAATGTGCATTCTTCTTCACTGCAAAAAGATGGAACTTCTTAATTATAACAGTGATCATTTTGTTATTTCATCGTTTTTTTTTTATTCTTTTCCAAAATTTAAATTTTAGGATAATCCACGATATGAAATAATGATGTTTATTTTACAACAAGACATGGACATTATGCTTTGTCCTCTCTTTAAAAGAACTTGGCACTCACGAATACCTTTTTTGAGAGATACTTTAAAAGAAATGACGGACAAGTGACAAGCAAAAATATTTTGGAAAACGGCACCCACAAATACTTGGGAAAATATATACATTTTATCAAATTAACTAATCTGCCATTTGAGATGAATTTCAAGTGCTGGGCTATGATGTCGTCGTGTCGTGGAGCAGTTTCAGGGTAGTGGGCCCACTTCGATCAAGGGGTATATCGATCAGGGTGAGAAACAGATCAATACGATCACAGTTTGCGATTTTTTTTTTTGTCAGTCTTTGCTCTATTGACTGAAGTACGGAAAAAATCACGCAAAACGTAAGAGAGTTGACCTATTTTTACATTCTTTTCTTTAGTTCACAATGGTTTGTTGTGCCCTCAAATCTTGGTGGAACGTTAATTTAACTCATTTCCCGACGTCATAGAATGATAAAATTTTGTAGAGCGACGTAAGTCGGGTAACAATACAATATTCCATTGTTACTTTAATATATATTTATATATTTCAATATATTTTTTTAATATAGACTTCTTTATCCTAAAATAAATACTAGTCTGCAACAAAGCGGGGTTTGTCTGGTTGCAGAACACTTTAGGATTTGGTTCACAAAATATTTAGCTTGAGAAAATGTATCCGAACACCGAAATAACTCGAAAAAAATAATAATATTTTTTTTTTAAAGACATACTTTTCTCAAACAATTCGTATTAACAAGTAAAAAAAAATGGGGCGCGCTCTCATGTATAGTCACTGTATAAATTCTTGAATTGGTGCACCCCATGCTTTTCTTTTTAGTTGTATATAAACATTTATTTTTTAACTTTTTGATACGAATTGTTTAAGAAAAGTATGTCTTTAAAAAGTTTTTTTTTTATTATCTTTTTTTCTTTTGATCGATATAGCTCCTTATGATGGAAATAAAATTGGGTTGGAGTGGCTTTTCAAAATTTCAGTGTTCGTTTTTGATGTTCTAAAAAAAATCTAAAAATCTGGAAGATGTAACTTCTAAGGCCTCTTAATGAAACTTGTTGCTCATCAATCAGTATCCATTTTTTTGTAATTCACCCAAAGGGAACTCCGAGAAACGAAGGGTCAAATTTTATAAATTAGTGTGACGAAGGTTACACCTCTTATTCGGAAATACAGTAATAATTGGAAAATCAAGAAGACTATTGAAAACTAAGAACAATAGAATAATAATAAAAAAAATAAAGATTATCAGGGATTCTGCCGGGATTTTCAGTTTAGGGAGTATAAGTGCAATTTTGCTTGGCGTCAATCGATTTTATCAGTATTTAAGTTTTGGGGGGTGCTTGATGATTTGGAGGGGTAACCCCCCATTGAGGAGCGAAAGGTACAATCCCTGGTTTGGTTTAACTTAAACAGTTTGAACTTACTTAGTCTTACAGTGCTATACTTTGATTTGTTCTGTTAAGTTAGCATGAGAAAAATAATTGCATTAGAAAATAAAAAAAAGAAGAAAAAAGTGTGTCAACACGAACAGAAAATTCTAAGGTACCATTCTTTCTTTTCTTTTTCTTTAGAAAACGTAACAATAGTGACATTTAACGGAAGAAACAAAAGGCTTTAAAAACAATAAAGCACAGTAATTAGAAAAGGGCATTAAATTCCCCCTCCATAATGCTTAAAGAGGATATAACTCAGTTTTTAACTGTGAGGGCAAATTGACGAGTTTCCTTCCTGTCTATCGTAAATTATTATGTAATAAAAGCGTAGTTTCGACTGACGTAAAAGAGGGTGTTTATTGGCATTTTATAACACTTGTGAAAGCCTCCCACAGAGAGCCTTTTGATCTCAGAGCAACAAGCGGGAGAGTGGTTTGTTTGCAGGTGCAGAATTCACGAGATGATGCTGGGATGCTTACTTTAAGGTTGTACTGTATCATATTCTGAATGCTGTGCATTAGTCTTTTTATTTATTATTAATAATCATTAACTGTTATCAGTTTGACAGATGTTACTTAGAAAATAATAGAATAATATTGAAATAATCGGTTACATTTTGCATTGCACATTATTATTGAAAAGGTATAAAAGTATTGAAATATGTTATAAAAATTCGTACTAATGTGATGAATGATTTAAAAATAGAAGAAGGGGATAAGCCACTCATACAGTAAAGGCGTAATTACCATTTCCTCGCAGCCATTTGAAAATTGTATGCAATCTGACGTATCACTGCTTGTTATCGGATGAACTTGGGCAAGTTCATCCGATAACATGTAGTAATACGTCAGATTGTACACAGATGCCATTATGGCTGCGAGGAAATAGTAATTACGCCTTTATTGTGTGTGTGGCTTATCCTCTTCTATGACTAAATCATTCAATTTCAAACATAAAATGTTCTTATCATTTCTTTTGGAAGCATGAAATGGAAAATGTGTCGGGTCTGCTTACATTTTTTCTCTAAGCACAGCTGATGGAATTCTTGTCTTAGTTGCTGGTATCAAACTCGTGATCTAACCTGGTGATTAAATGTGGAGGGGCTTGATAATCTGTCATATTTCCCTAACAACCTCTCTTGTTTTTCTATTACGTGTTGTGTAGCTGAAACCCAATTTGCATAACACACTCGCATCAAAACTTCCTTTATTAATGTCTCAACAACGTGTAGTTTATATGTTTTGTTATGACTGGCTACATAACCTTTAACTTGGCTCCAAATCATTTCAATAGGTTTTGAAATGTGAGTGAAGCAGAAGTAAATGGAGAACAGTATGGCTGTTTTCTCAGCCATGACGTAGATTGTGTATCTGTCATACACATGTTTTATACGTAAAACATGTTTGGGGGCTTCGTGACCTTTCTCAACCATCCATCTAAATACGTGTTGTTGTTTTTTTCATGTTTCCGCTTCACACCCAGAATGCATTGTCGAGACAGATTTTATGTTATTGGGGTCTAAATTATTTCCTGATTTAGGCAATATTCACTCAAACCACTTATGAAACACTCATTTTTTCGGGCAATCAGCTGTTCAATGTGACACAAAATATATATTTTCCAGTGTGAGAGTGAGGCCTAGAGTCCGAACCTTCCGTTAACATTAACTGACAGATTCTCTTGTTTCTAGATCTAGAGGATATCTTCTTACGTCTTTTCTTTATGACAAACTGTAGTGGATCAGTACCCGATGTATGAACCCGTTTGTATTTACCCATTGAGGAAGGTAGGCGAGAGATTTTTACTAATAATAGCAACACTCGAGTGTTCGTGTGTTCATGTATGGTGCGAAGGTTCGTGAACACAAGTTTAGCGCATCTATCGTCCTGTACTTTCATCAACCGCGTAAACGAACAACTGGTTCAAGCCATGCAATATTAGTTCGTTTTTGTTCTCTTCTTGTTTTCACAATAGCATACAGTTACGATTATTCAATACCAAAATAATAATTTATGAAATTAGGAATGAGGAATTATTTGCTATTTACTAGATACGAGTATATACTATTATTGGATGTCAGAAAGCGATAATATAGTTACATTTTCGCACAAAATTTCACTCAATGACCTCTGCTCAACCGGGAAATCATCTCGGGAAGGAAGGTGCAGGCATTGGTCTAAAAATCAGTTAGTTAACAAGAATTTATGTATTGAACTTGCATGTAAACTGTGTTAATATATACAGGACAAAACCTCCGAGTATTAGTCTCTTGAATACACTTTAACACCTTTCCTTCGCCTCCATTATGGACCTCTGTCTGCTGTTCATAGCGGAGCGTTATTTCTCGTGGCGGATTGGTTGAGGATCCCACCAGGTGTGAAGATTGGACAACAACAGATGATTCTAGAGCAAGGAGAAGGGGGACAGCAGCTTCCCATACATTTTCAATACACCTGCGGCCTTTCTGCATCATTACTATCCATTTATTGACTACCTTTTTTTTGGGGGGAAGGAGGAGAAAGAGGCAGGACAAGTCTGGCTTTTGGACCATTTTTATTTCCTTAGGGAATATATGACCGTTTCATGATAGTCATTGTTATTGTTATTGGACACGATCGAGAGACGTTCTATATTTTATTTCTGGTTCAATCTTCTTCGGGATGGGTAAATAATCATAACAGTATAAAATAAAATCAAGAAGTTTCTTTCTTCACACCTTTACATTTAAAGTTCTTCTTGCTTGAGAAGAAAGAAGTTACAGGTGCTAGGTCCGGGTTTTATGCAGGATGGGTCAATGACTTCTGAAGAGCGCTCTCTAGAAACCGTATTGTTGTTGTTTTTGTCGTGTGATCAGAGTCATCATGACGTATCAAAATACTCGTGGCTGTCTTTCTCTGATCTGTACGTACATCCTTGCAAGACAAGTTTGGAGGCAAGACCTGTGTGTACCACTTCATAGTCATATGCTTGTTTCGATTTTAATCTTAAAATTCTTTGCGTCTTCGTTTTATAGATTCAGCTTCCAAACACACATAGTTCAAGGTTTAATTCTAAATACCACTCAGAGAGAATCTTAGGACCGAAGAAAAGCGAAGCTTCGTTGAACTTCTTTTTTTTTTTTTAATTTACAGATACGAACTACACCAATATGGGGCTCTAGTAGCTGATAAGTTAGAAGTACTGTTTTCTAGAAGTCTTTTTTTAAAGTGATGATGCGTGTTCTGTAAGTAGGCTTACATAAAAGACCGTGGGCTAGGTGAACCGATAGGGGTTTAGCATTGCCTTGCATCGGATGATGATAACGTGTAAGGACGGAACCTATAGTTAAAGTGGTCCTCGAACTATATTATATGTCCCTAACGAGTATCGAATTCGAGATCCCTTGATAAGCCAGACCCTTCAATTATTGATGCTAAATCATACTTCTTGTATCTTTAACCTCTCTAGGGGGCAAATTTAATGTTTTTCATTTCAGTTAATGATATTCCATTAAGATAATACTGAATCACGTCCTACTTTTAAAATTGACATTAAGAAAAAAAATATGGCATGAGCAGGCTTAAGCCCATCCATCACACTTGTGCGGGATGGCGTCCTTCACCGATCACTTTTCCAGGAAAAGAATGGAAAAGGTAGCGGCCAGCGTCTTAGTTGGTTTGCTCTCTCTACATTCGTCTGGTGACACGGAGAAAAACTCTTGAAAACAGGATGGCCGGCAGCGGACAATATCCTACGTGCCTCGCCAGTCCCGATCCGAAGTCCATGACATTACCCTCCGTTGTACGTTGTCTCCATATAGTCAGTGAGCAACAGGCATTATTTTTTTACAATGTTTAAATTTACGTTGGCTGCAAAATTTGGAAATGAGACAGTGTTAAAAAAAGTAAACATGGAAATAGTACGTACCATAGAGCATATGGAAAGTTATTCCCAGAACGCAATGGTTTAAATGAACTGGCTGTCTGAACGTGGTGACCGATGGAAGACAATGGCAAACCATTAGTTTACCTTGCTGATGACTTCTCCAAACAGAATACCAATCATCATCATGATCATAGGGATGCCAAGAACAAAAAAAAAACATTAAGGACTTGAAAATATAGCAACGCAATTTATAAATAAAAGACACTTTTCAGTTACGATTACGACAACGTAAAAGAAAATGCATCGTACAAAGTTCTTGCGGCAACCAAAAGTAGCAAAAAAGAGGAAAGAAAGAGGGAATGAAGAAGAAGAAGACGACAAGGAAGGCATACATCTTGTGTTTCTTCTTCTATTTCTTCCAAGGAAAATTGCACAGAAATGGAGGAACTTTCTAAAAGGCGCAAAGCCCGTCAGCCCTGTAAGATTCCTTCCGTCCATTTGAGCATCGTTTCTGTTGGCTCCTTGGCAGCACATTGGATTAGTTCAATGGGGCTTGTTAACATTGGGAGTGCAGCTCAATGGCGCAAACTGTGTTCTATGGTACCTCGAAGGCGCCATTTTCGAGCCCAAACAGAAGTAATTTCATGTTGAATGATAGAAAATAAAAGGAAACAAAAAAAAAAAGGTTGGATGTATATTCGACCGAAAAAAATGGAGAGAGAGAAAAAGAAGAAAAAGGTTAACAGTAGCAACAAACTTAGTGGTGAATGACAACATTCTGAGGATGTAATGAAGGAGAGTTTGGTTTGAGTTTTCCTTTGTTCTCTAGTTCTTGTTTTCGGTCGGAAAATTGGATTAAAAGTTAAGACGAGAAAGAACGGTGGCATTCTTTGTGTCGTTTACATCGTTTGGTATGGCTAATCAACTCTTGTCGAGTCATTCAATGTGATACTTGCCTAATTGAGAAGGTCAATTGAGATGGGGTTTCGTCCTCTGTCAGTGTACTGTGCCTTTAGAAGGGTTATAAGTAATACTATTGAGCCCTGTTAAGTCTGGAAGAAGGAAGAGCATCTAAGCTAGATTTGACGAAACACGCTTATCATGTGACAAACATCTCGGAAAAGTTTTAAAGAGAACACAAGGATAAGTATTATGACTTTTCCCCTCTTGTACAGAGTACATTTTCTTATTTCAGAGTTAATAGTTATCATGAAAATGTATTTTTCAAAGAATATACTGTACGTCCAAAAGTACTTCAAGAAAGACATTTTTTTTTTTAAAGAAAATTCATATTTTGGTCAAGATTACAGGAATCTAGGACAAAATCCCCCTCCTACGGCACATATAGGACAAAATCTACCTTAGATAGAAATTTCTTACAGAAGTAGGGCTTATAATGAAAAAAAACAAAACAACAACAAAAAACACCTATGTGGAAATGAAACAATTAATTGTGCAAAGCAAATATTAAAACAGATATAAAATTGTATAGAGGTATTATTAAGTAAGCAGTAGTACCAGGAGCATACATGTCAAAAATTGTTTATTGTACAAGCAATTTCACTTGAATTTGCATGCAAAGCACTTTAAAGTATTCAAACGTAATAAATTACAAAGAATCGTAAGGATAAACTAATGTAGACATATATTAGATTGTAAACATCATTGGTTTTCAAATTTATCATGTGAATTTTCAAGTATCTCTGAATTTATATCAGGGCAAATATAGCAGGTGAAAATCAAGTTGTCAACAAGCATGCTCAACGAAACTTGAAAGATTTTGAAAGAAACTTCTTTTTAGAGGGGGAATTTTGTCCTCTCGCTACTTTGGAGGAGGACTGTGTCCTATGAACGCCTTTTGTCAAGGAAATTTTGCCCTATGGATGTACTATGGATGGGGATTTTGTCTGGGAACTAAGATTACAAGCTGGATAAGTACGCTTGATTTTCATGTGCAAGAAAGTATATGCATACGAAAATAAATTAATTTGAAAGAAACTAAAATAAATTGAACATTTACGTGAGTGCATGGTTTGAAATTATTTTATTGGAGAAAGAAACAACACTTATTTCATAGTAAGGTATTCCAGACGATTTAAACAATATACAAATACATGTAGAATATTTTTTTTGTTTCAAACAATTCTAGTCAAGCCACAATTTTGACTTTTTGTTTGTTTTAATAATGTTATGGTCTTTGGGCAAACAAAATGACATACAAAATATTCTATTTGCGAATCACAACATGAAGATATTAAGGTAAGAAACTTAAGGTATTACAAGCGTTGAAGAGAAAAAGCGTATTTATTTAAACATGAAAGTTTTTCTTTGTTTAAAACGTTTCAAACAAACTTATCTTTATATTACTTTATTACGCACTTAAAAAATTTGTTTTGTCATATAAATTCAACTGCTAGACCAGTTCCAGAATTCAAATATTCAATTAATTTCGAGAGAAAGGAATAGGGACTTTCCCGACTTTTGTTCGTAAGGTACCTTCATGAGGCATTAGGTAACGTTCCATCGCCAACATGGCCGCGCCCGTACAATTAGTGAGTCAGTGTCGGCGGACTCGGCGTGAACAGTCAAGGAGTACTTACTGTTTCTTGACCTTCGACCAGTACAGGGTACACCGTACATTAAAAATAAGGGGAAAAAAGCCTGTCACCGTGGTAGTAATTTCCCCGCATCGATATCTTAGCAGATTCCATATGCCGAACGAATTTTAATAAAATATGCTGGTTGCATAACAATTGGAAGAAAGAATTACATTCTTTCCTCGATTTTTTTTTTATCAAAGAGATTGAATATCGTTGACCGGTTGGATAGAGGTGTTAATGTATGCCATTTTTACACACAGAAAGTCATTTTATTCATATTTATTTCGACCTACCTTTACTTAAGAAAAAAAAATATCAGGGAATCATCTACTTCCTTTGAGGAATTTCATGCGCACAAATCGCACAATTTTGGATAGACCAGGTTTAAAGCATGCCGACTCAGTTCTGCCGTTAGTGGCTTTGGAAATGTGAACCTCTAAAACTCATTTCCCCACGTTTTCGACGGCCTGTAGCTGCGAAAAGTGGCGGAATTTCCACCCCGGCGACTAAGCCATATTTCCTTATTTTTTTATGCTATCATCCCTTGAATTTTGTCTTTGCATTACGTAACCATCTTGTATATTTGTAATTGTCTAACACCTTCGATATGTAATCACCTAACACCGTGATCTATACAGAAAGTGTTCATGCCAAAAATTATAGATAAGCAATAAAAATAACATCATTATGGTGCAATATGATGAGGATAAAAATACTGAAGTTGGATTTTATTAATTTTGATTTTAACCTTTATTACTCCTAAAAATTGGGAAATAATGTAAAAATACTTCAGTTTCGACTTTCCATTCTGTTAGTTTACTTACATGCGATCGTTGTTCTGCAGATGTCATTCTCTAGCTGCTATATTTACTCCATGCACAAATCCTGTAGAAAATTGGGGTAGTATACGAAAAATTAAAAAAAGTTTCTAAGTTTGATATTTTAGTTGTTTTAAACATGTTCCTCCTCCCCCAAAAAACATGTTCTTAACATACCAACCCCCGGAGAATACTGGAGGAAATGATCCCTAAATGTATACAGCCCCCAGGGTGCCGGTAAGTAAAAAAAAAACAGTAAGAAAAATCAATAAAGAAGCATTTTAAAGACATTCCTTTCTTAAACAATTCGTACTAAAAAGTAAACAATAATTTTGTTTATAGATGAATAAAAAGAAAAGTATGGGGGGCGCCAATTCAAGAATTTATAAAGTGACTGTATATAAGAGCGCGCGCGCGCCTCATGCTTTTGGAAGAGCAGGAAAGCTCGTCTTTTTATTCATGCATAAACAAAATTATTTTCTACAGTACGAATTGTCTCAAGCTGTTTTATGAACCAAATCCTAAAGTGTTCGGCAACCAGCAAAACCCCGTATCATTGCTGGTTAGTATTTATTTTAGGATAAAGAAGTCTGTATTAAAAAATATACCGTATATCTTCGAATCTAAGGCGCACCTCAATTTTCGCATTTTTTATTTTAGAAAAAAAAATATTTTCAAATTATTCATATTTTAACCTTTGTGGTGTTTATTAAAACATTTATAGGGTACCTGCCGGTTCCTTACTATAAGTGAATCCCGCCAACGAAACCTGACTAGCAGTATGTACTGAAAACATCAAGATTCTATCTCCCGCGCTTCTGCGATTATAAAATTGATAGCAATTGTTGTTGACCAAACAAAGCAAATGTAAAGGGGAAAAATTCCGCTGACGATTTTCTTATTAGGAAAACAAAATATTGATTGTTGTAATGCAGCTAACGGTTATTTTAAGGAAAGTTGAGAAAAAATATATGTATCGAATCTAAGGCGCACCTTAATTATGGACATCTAAAATCTGACAAAGACATGTGCCTTAGATTCGAAGAAATACGGTATTAAAATATGCTTATGAAAGTAACTACGGAATATTGTATTGTTACCGGACTTACGTCCCTGTGCAAAATTTCGGAGAATGAGTTAAATTAACATTGCAAGATTTGAAGACACCGCAAACCAATGTGAACTAAAGAAAAGAATGTAAAAAAAAATAAATAAAAAAATGATGGCTCAAACATCGAGCTTTATCGGTTCAAGTCCCGTCCGTATAGGTCCGTTCATTGAACGGAATGGTTTGGTTCAGTTTTACCAAAAGTTACTTTCGTCCCGTCCGTAAAATTTTACATAAAAATGTTTCGGGAGTTCTACCGTAAAATTGCGATAAAATTTGATGTCTGGTTGGCGATTACAGCTACATTTGTAAAAGTGTAATAATATTCCTAAACTCCATCCATACATATATAAGTTAATGAATAGCGTTTGAAATATAAAGAACGGAACAATATAAATACGTATTAAGGATTTTTGTAAGTATGAAATATATTTAGAGGTACGATCTTTCATCCGATCGTCGAACAATCGATCCTTTAAAATTGCATTTTCCGAAAACTTCCAATCCTTCAAGGTGTTCCCCAGGGCTATTTCGAGAACAGTAATTTAGTTATTTGTTTTTTGTTTTTTTTTTAAATCAATGATATTTATCCCTGAATGTTACAACATGTCATACATAGTGCTTGGCTGGGTTGTAGGCTTTTAAAACGATATATAAATTTTCACGATGTAGTCACTCATATCGGATTTGGCGACGATAATAGATATGAAAAATAATTTCATTTATTTCGTCCACTTCTCGTATTTCTGGTTAAATATTTTGGAGTTGAAAACTTTGTATAATCTTGAGTTATCCCACATTTTTAGAAACTTCTTGAAGCTAATTTCTGTTTCGTACTAAAAATTGATTTTTAATCGTCTCGTTCACCCACTAAAAGTTACCCCAAAAAAAACAAAGAAAAGGTAATTGTTATCTATGCAATAACATATGAAAATGAACTCATCATATTTGCTAGCAAATACTGCTCGATCTTCTTTATAGCTTAACAACAACTGTTTAACCAAATTCTTGTAAACCCTTTAAAAAAAACAACATTTTTTCTTCTTGAGAGAGGGGAAAATTGTAACGATCTGCAAAAACGGAAAGAGAAAATTTCGTGAAAACAAGAATAGAAAAAGTTCTGAAAGTAATATTATTAACAAGAATAATAGGACAATTTAAAAAGCTGTGCACTGCAATTGCAAAAAAAAGCAAACTAAAAAATTCGACGAAAGAGCTCGAGAAAGAGGAAAGATTGTAAGAAAATGGCAGAAACAAAAGAACATTAGACGAAAGGAACAACACAGTTGGAACAGAAGCGCCCTCTCTCCTTTCTTGTCCTCCCAACTCTTGCATGAGATAGGGAAGGATAGAGGCAGTTAGGACAGAGAGGTTTTTAGGCCCTAATGACGTTCACTTTTGCTTGCTTCACTCTAATGAGACTAGATTCCCGCTGTTGCTAACGCTGTCTAATTTCCTTTTCTCTCTGCCCGTAGTCATGGAAACGAGTTGCTATAGATACGACTTAGCCGGAGTTCTTTCTTTCTTTTTATATATATATATTTTCTTTTTCTGCCACTGCTACTGCTTCAACGACCATTTTTTTCGTGTTGTGAAACTGCAAGTGATCATGGGAATGACGTCACGCTAATGGAATAAAAGAAAGAAAAAGAGAAAATGCAGAGAGGTATGTTTGTACCTACCTATATGTGTATGTGTATTTGTATGGGTATTGTACCTTTTCTGTTTGCATTTCCGGAAAATGGGATAGCATTTTCTCGCCTACCTGTTTCCTTTTTTCATGATTATCCTCTCCACTCTACTGTATCGTGTCTTCTTCGCTTTTGGTTTCGCTTAGTTTGCCTTTCCTTCCCAAATCAGAGTTGCCAGGTACAAGATTTTTTTCTGAGATATCACTGAAATTTTGTAAATGGATCTATAAAGTAATTCTCGTACGTTTGGTATCTACAACATGTTCGTAGATTATGCTATTAACTCACGCATTCCTTGACACGTAGCCATATATTAAGGATTACTGAGAAGATGTGAAGAAATAGATGCAATTTTTATGTCTATACTTGGATCAACAGTTTAAAATTTTAGAACACAAAATATATCTGATTGAAGTTATTTACCGTTAACTGGGATAACATGGTTGGATGGGCGCCAAAATGGCTCAAAAATTCTAAGTCGGAAGAGAATAAAAAACCGCAAGTCTCTAGCACTTCTAGAAGTAGGTTAGAAATTAGAATTTCCGTGCTCAGTCAGTCAGTCACTCCCTTACAGCTTTAAACTTTTTGGAAGCGACTAGGGATAGTGCTCCATCCAAAGCAACAGCAGAAGCTAAACTAATTGCTGAGAAGATTGGGGTACCTGCTGATTTGGAAGAGAAAAGGAAAAGAGGAAAAAAAAATGTTTGACAAGAGCTGCGATGATGAAAGTGTCGGCTTATCAGGGAAAGATGTGCTTAGAATTACTTTATTTGAGATCGTTGACAACATATTGGGTGAATTAAAAACCCAGTTTCAACATTTGGAAGAAATCAGTGAAAAAAATTAGCTTTCTAAATGGCAGTAACATCCTCAAAATGAATGTCAACGACTTACATACTGCAGCGAAAAAGTTAGCAGAAACTTACAAGGACGACATAAATGAAGATGAATTTCTTGAGGAAATTGAGTTTCAAGCACCACACCTTAGTACTGGATGCCAACATGAAAACTGCACCTCCAGCGAGACTCTTGAATCTCATCTACAAGCACAGACTGGAAGAAGGATATCCAAATATGACAACAGCCTTAAAGATATTTGTAACTCTCCCTGTAACCGTTGCTTCAGAAGAAAGAAGCTTTAGTAAACTAAAACTTATTAAAAATTACTTAAGAAGCACCATGGTGCAAGAAAGACTTTCAAACTTGAGTATCATTGCTATTGAACATAAAAGAGCTTCAACTATTTCTTGCCAAAAATGTTCGCAGCTAAAATCAGTTTTAATCATGTAGTTCAACCTTATATAGATTTTTCGTTAAAGTGAAAAGAATATCTGCAATGTCTTTGAGGAAAGAATATTTGGAACAGAATTAATATGTTTATGAATGATATTAATATGTTGTTTTAGTTAAAATAAATAAATAAAACCGAAAGTACTGAAATTTTAGGATTACATTTTAGGTACAATATATTATAATACTTCTTTTACACTCGCGTATATGTCTCTATATAGATAAATGTATACCTGCATGTATGAATGCAAATGTGACAGTATGCATGAATGAATGTATGTAAGGAAGTATAATTGTATTCATCTTGTTTGATACCGGTATATTATGTTATTATAAATAATACAAAATGTTTACGTTATCTAATACTCAGTATTCGCCATAAGTATTTAAGTGTTGTCTTTATGCTTATTGTATTTAATATTAGTTTCCCCATTTTTTTTTTAATCTACACTAATATGTGATGTAATAAATGAGTTTGTTTAAGTTTCTTATATTTGGAGCCATATTATGCTCTCTTACGAACAAACAAACAAATTTGTTCATTTTCAAACGAAAGCTAAATGAAAAATGAAAGCTGTACAAAGTTATTTTTAAAACTTGTAAGCACATAACGAATGTAATATATTTTTGTGGTTAAAATAATTTACATTACAATATTTTAAAATCAATATAACATTAGTTTTATTTTAAATATAATTTAGGAGTGCACTGTATAACTAGTAACACTTTTCTAACCAAACCTCGGCGGAGCGGGCGCCGAATTGGGTGCTTGCCCCGGGTGACAGAAACCATAGTTGCAGGCCTGGTTAAAAATAAAATAAATACAGAGTATTTGGAACTTTGTAATCACAATTGAAGAGTTAAGGGAAAGAACGGGGTATGTCTATAAAAAAAATGTGTTTGTACACATTGACAATTAAAGGAAAGTGCCAATCCAAAAGCGCAAATAATCCACAAATTATGGCGTCTATTTGAAATCTCTAATCTCTTGAAGTTTCTTTCGTCATCTAAATATATTGTATCTTAGACATAAGAGTTGCTTTAATAGCAAAGAATAATTATGGTACAACGAATCTGCAAAATGTTACGCTATAATTAGTTCATTTTTATTGATTAAACCTCTCCACCCTGTAACTTTTCCTTTAGTACCACGATACTCACTAGGTGGCACCTCTAGTAACTTTTTCCGTCATCAAATGATCCTTTCTTTTTATGAATTATAAGTATTCATTGCAAAAGTATTAATTTTACTGTGCATTGACTTGTAACTCGGAATAGATATCAAGAACTTGTAGACAAATTATGGGTTTAAATCAAGTTAAAAAAAAAGAAGTTGTGGGGTACACTCAGGGTCTTCGAAAATAGCATATTAAAAAAATTGCAGGGTCTGAAAACTGCGCCATCTAGCAACACCAGCTAATATACATGACAAACACAAAGCAGGGAACGTCTATATAAAATCTATATTGAATAATATCAGTATTGCCATCTAATGGATCTTACTGAAATTAAAAGTACACATACAGAGCCATTTCCTATGAATCCGAGTGTACTTTAAAATATAAATAATAGCTAATTACAGGAACAGACTCAAGTATTAAAATTGCAATCAGAAAGAATTTCTCACATCAGATATCATCATTTCCTTCCCAAATTTTGGCAAGTATTATCATGGGATGGAAACACTGTTTCGTACTGTATAGTTCTCTCTCTCCACCAAAAATATAAACGCTTCTCCGTGCTTGTTGTGTTCCTCTTTCTCTCACTCTCCATTTCTTGTTTCTGTCACTAGGAAATGTCGTAAGTGGTAGTTCTAGAAATGGGTTCAGCGCGAACATACCCTGAACAGCTCAAATGAAACAACGAAAAAAAGAGAACATTGCTGCGTGCGAAAGTGAGGCTTTTTAGCTCTACATTTTTTCTTTTATTACAAAAAAAAGTTCTTCCTCTTCTTTCTCGGAATATGGCATTTTATTATAAGTATAGCTTATTTTTTGTGTTACTGTTGTTATGTAATGGTAGTATATTCTTCCTTTTTTATTATTTTTATGTTAGAATACATGAAGGAGGTATTCATGAGTATGTCATGAGTACAGCTCTAATAAAAAAAAACGATCGAGAAAGAAGGGCGGGGAGATTCCAAGTAGACTACGGAGAATATTTTAGACAAGAACTTCCTATTCGTCACGATAGATATTTTTCAGCCAGGAGGAGAAAATAGAATATGTAATGTTCTGTTTTCCTAGCAGTGTACGAAAGTCTCATATGAAATCATATTTCTATCCGAAATATATTTTTAAAATATTGGTTGGTATATGTAATGGAATGGAACGCTTGTCAACAGTGACATTCTATTGGTAATACCACAGAGTGCCGTACATACAGATGTAACCTGAATTTTTAAATGGGTACGCAATTTTTCCTGACTTCGAAAAACTTTCTTGTCTCGCCGATAGATATCTCTTGAGTCAAATAGGGTATTTTCCTAAAGATTCCGGTAACCTGAAATTCTGTGATTTGTCCAATATTTCCTGTTAGCAGTGCGAACCAATAATAATCAAGCTTCAATTTATCGGAATGTTTAAGAAAACGAATTCCTAGCTCTGAGGCTATAAACTTCTCCGAAGCCAGAAATAAGTGTGGAGATATTTATGAATGCAGGCTTCGTCTCGGTATCTATAGTTTTCTGGTTTTACAACTATTGAATCAGCTGTATAGAGAGTAGTCGAAAGGTTCTGATTTAGAGTGGGTCTCAGCAAGGCATATTTTCATCAGTTGAGCGTATTCTTGTGTTATTCCTCTTCGGCTCTCACGATGCGTTAAATCGCACTACAAGTCAGTAACGTAACACTGTATAGAGACGACTATATTCCGTCCGTGTTAATAGTCAGTAAATAAGGACTGTTTTTACACGACCATATTCCGTCCCTGTTACTGTTTAAAGGCGACCATATTCCGTCCCTGTTAACCGGTTATGGGCTGTAATTTTGTTGTTGTACATTTTTTAGCAAGTAAAATCATATTCTAATTTAGTTTCATTCCCGCTACGACTAGCCATCCTGAGTTTATGTTATAAACTTGTTTCAAATTGTTTTAAATATAGACTTTTAAGCGTTAAAAAATGTGTGCTTTAGAATTTGTAGGGTGACTTCCATTGAGGTAGTCTGTCAGAATCGCTTATTACTGTTATTCATTTTAGTCTTTTATGATGATCTGTTATCCATTGACGGATATTTTAAGTTTTCTCCAATCTCTTTGCATAAGTTGGTGATAGTGATGTTAAAAAAAAAAAAAAGAATTTTTCAAAGAAGGAAGTTTCGGAAAGCATCTAGTCAACAGCAACTTTGTAGAAATTCTTTCTTCTTTTTTAAAGCAAGAAGTTTTCCAGGTAGGAACGACGATCTTTTGTTGGGTGTCATACTCATATTTGTGTATTTCTCTTCGAATATGCAAGAATGTTTAAATGTCGTTAGTGAAGTCGTTCGATTCCTCCACAGACTTGAAAATGAGCACAGATTGTTATCTTAATACTCGCTGCTTCCGTACGCAATCACTGTTTCCTTTTGACAACGTTATCTCTTCTATTTTTTTTTCTCACCCGAGTTTTGCACTCTCTCTCTCTCTCTCTCTCTCTCTCTTTCTTTGTTACACAACAGAGTTCCAACTCAATTTTCGAGCTTAACAAATTTTATGCAAGTGAGGAAAAGTACAGTTGATGTCAGGCATATTGATTTGCGTTACTTTGGTTACACACTTTTAAGGGTACTGTAAAGCAACAATCCTAACATTAGATGGCAGCACTGTCTTCGTACGTCTCTAATGTATTTATGTTGTTGCACGCAATTGCAATCCTGATCCTACAAATTGAAGCCTAGATAGAGAGTTCAAACTTTCAGAGAAGAATCATTTCAAGAGTTGTCGATTTTTTTTTCTATTTTGTTCATTGTTGAAATCGCATAAATATTGTTGTGAATAACCCAACCTATAACAATGAAGCTCTTTCAACAGTGAACAAAGAAAGAAGAAATCGGCATGGATAGAACTCTTCTAATAGCAATGAACTTTCTTTGAAAGTTTCTCTCTCTAGGTTTCAATTTGTAGGAGCAGTTTTGTAATTTCTTGCAACAATAAAAATGGATTAGAGACATACGGTAGCAGTGCTGCCATCTAGTTTAGGTATCGTTGCTTTACACTAACCTCTATGGTGAGATTTCAAGGTCAATTCAAAAACTCTTGGACACAACGGATAGCTTTCCTTTAAATGCAGATGCTATTGACACGGTATATTTGAAATGGGGAACGTCTTGCGTTATCAGTTGTCGAAATATGACGTCATTTGCGACGATGTCACTTATATTTGGATGTTTGTAGTTCTGAAACTACGCCTGTTTTTATAATTTTATGAAACGAACTTTTGTGTTGTTTTACTGTGAGAAATTTACCATTTAGACACTCTTATTTTAGATCCTAAGACCACAGGGTGACTGTGTGCGTGGTCACTAATTCAATTCCCTCCAGGTTCTATTGAACGGAGTGGTTCGGAGTCTGCTTTAGCAAAAAAACAGTAGGTCCTGTCCTTGAAAGTTTACCAACTCGTTAAGGACGTTAATATGAATTTAATCAATCAATTTCAGATCTAAATTATCACTATGTTTTTTGGGTGGTTACATTTTTTAAAAATCTTTTGACAGGTAAATGATAACAGGGATTTTCAAAGCAGAAAGTAGTTCCTGTGTGTGTCTGCTGGAGATATGCCGAAAATCGACAACATGGTTAGGCAGACATGCAAAAAATTCACATAAATATAAGGCTCTTTTCAGAGAGAGACAGAGAGAGAGAGAGAGAGGAAGAGGAATAAGGAGGAGGAAAGAAGTGACTTTTGTCCTCTCCCTTAGAATCCTAACGTTTGCAGTTGTAAGATTAGCGTGATCAACTTGATTTGTGGTGATTAGAAAAGAAGAAGGAACGTACCTTCCAAAAAGGACGGAGGAAGAAGAAAAGAAATTCCTGCAGAATCAACATTTCTCTTCATTGGTTCAACGTATCCCAAAGGATATTAAGGGATAGCAGTCCCTTGAGAAGGGGAGAGAATCTGTATTTTCTGTCCTTTTTTCTTTATCTTGTAGATTCTGTTCGAGTCGAGAAAGGTATAAGGAACCGAGAAGAAAGACGGGAAAGTGGTCAGCTGGGGAGATACGAAAGACAAGTGTCTAGGAGGTCAAGGTTGAAAAAGGGGCCCTAAAACTGGGAAGAAGATAAGGGCACATTTTATGCTGTAGAAACTTTTTCTACCGGTATGTACTCTTCTAAAAAGTACCATTGTAAAAAAAAAAAAAAAAAAAAAAAACAGTATTGATCAAAAAATGTTTCTTGAAACTAATAAAAAATCTTGGGGGACGTTTCCTGCACTGTTTCTCAAACCGCCACCACGTTACCAAAAATCATACTGTAGCCCAAATCATGGTCTCTTCTTGCATGAGCAAGAATGGCAAAGAGGTGGAAGCGGTTTTTTTTTCTTATCCTTTTTCCTCGTCGTTCTTGTACTAAGGATGTGGGTGGAGAATTTAAGTTTTTCTTGCCCCTCCTCCACCTCTTTTGCCAGAAGACTTCTCGGAAGTTGTTGTTGGAAGGAGTCCTCCCAAGACGAAGGAACGGGTTGGTAGTGGTGAGGCATCTTCCTTTCTCCCCCCCTTGAATTTCGAAAAAAAAAAAAAGTTCATAGAAGAGATAAGAAGACAGCGGATCGGTACAAAAGAAGGATGAGACAAGAAGGAAGGAAGGAAGGTGGTGGAAGAAGCCAGGGGCGGAGAAAGACAGAATGAAAGCAATAAAAGAGCTGGGAAAAGTTTTCTGGAAGAATTGGTTCAAGAAGAGAAAAGGTTGGGTACGAGTGTTCTTCTAGCACTAGTAATACTACTTCTACTATTCGCAGTTAGTAGTAGTAGTAGTAGACTAATGGGATGAGGGAATTCAAGGAAGACGAAATTAGTTGTCAGGAATGGGGAGTAAGAACCAGAAAGCGGATTGGGTTGGGAGGCCGTGGGGAGAGCAGATAGAAGAAGATGAGGACAAGTAGATAGGCATGAATTATCGAAATAGCGGGATGGTGGTGGTGGTAGTAGTACTATATCGTCGCCTACAACTTCTTCACATTGCATCTAGTGCACCACCCCTCTTCCTCCGTAATGGCCGTAAGCTGGTAATTTAGTTTTTCTCGTTATTTTCAATCTTCCGTGTTCTATCTAACACTGCTTTTTATATAATTTCTTGCTCTATCAATATCTCACTTTTATCCAATTCTACTTGTAATATAAGTACTACAATATCAATATATCTGAATTATAACTTTATTCGTTCACCAGATCCATTCCCTGTCTCTATCCGGAGTTGGGTTGTGAGCGCGGCAATGTTACTATTCTATTAACAACAATTCATTCTTAGGAGATGATGCATACAAAAATTGTCATTTTTTTTTTTTTTTTTTTTTACATCTTCGCTTACTAGTACCTTCTTGTTTTGATTACGATTAATGTTACAAATTTATCATCTCTGGTATACAACGCATCAAAGAATTGCTACTTCCAACGCCCAGCAGTTAGGCCTCACAACTTACCTCTACTTTTGCTGTAGTTATTCCAGACACGGAGCAAAAGCAGTAAACATCGCTCGCACAGATGTACGCGAAAGGGAGAGACAGGGTTTACCTATGTAACATGAGAGGTTGTCAGAGCTACACGGACAATAAAACCGATTATTATTTCCTCGCAGCCATCTGCAATCTGACGTACCACGCTAACAGTGTTACGTCAAATGTCATATGGCAGCGAGGAATTAGTAATCACGCTTTTGTTCTGTGTGGCTTATTCATTCCCTTCTCTGTGAACAAGTCTGTTAACGGTGAAAGACTAAAACTGTAAGGCTTTAGGCTTTAAAAAAGTGACACCCAACAGAGATACAAATTTTTGGATTGCACCATTCTATTGTATCTCTCCTAGTAGGTTACAAACAGACAAAAATAGAGAAAAGTGGTCTCGTTTAAGGGACGAAGAAGGGCTGTGTTAATTTCTAATAGTGTTAACCCTAAACTAGGTTCAACAATACGAATTCTAGATTCATTTCTCCATTTTTTTCATTTTGATCCAATACCGTCACCTTGAACTAGGATTACTATTTGGCATATATTACAGTTATTTCCAGTACAATTATTTACCGTATAAATTAAAAAGATTTTCTGACAAATTGTCAAGTTGGTTTAAAAATGTCAGTCAACACGCGTGATTATAGAATAAAATTTTACGCGTCGAACAGAATTCTAGCCACGTTGCTTAACAAGACTGAAGCTCACTTAATAATTCTGCAACATTTAAAATGCATCGTTATGAATAAGTTCTGACGATTTAAAACAAGCTTTTTGTGTGGTCATCAATTGCATCCAAATACAAAATCTACACAGTATTGACGACCATGGAGTTGACGATTTTCTGTTCAGTCAAAGAGTGAGAATAAACGAAGATATTAGAAAACATCTTGCATGATACCATTATTTCTTGCATGTTGTACCTTCTTAGAAGAAAAGAACTTTCCCTACTAGGAGTAATTATCAACATTCCTGCATCCATGGAGTTGATAGGCAATAAAACTAGTCTTCCCACTTTTTCTCATTTCTGCAAAAAGTAAGGGTTAGTGATGAGCATCATGTTCTACATGCATGATTGGCTCGAAACGGCATGTGTACACTCCGTACGCACCATATAACCGTCTACTATATAAGGCTTAAAAAAAAGCGTGACATTTGGTGACAGAATTTAGTTGTTTCTTATTTCCTGTTTAAGAAATTTCGTGGCTGTTCTACGACGTCATAGCGTGTGGTCACGGGTTCAGTTCTCGCGGGAGTCCAATGAACGGGGTGGTTCGGAGCCCACTTTACCAAAAACTGTAGATCAGTTTTGTATAACCTCACCAGTTCGTTTAGGGCTTATACCTACGACGTCATAGTAAGCAGATTATTCATGTTATTATATAAAAGTGAAGTGTTTTAAGAGTCCATGGAGCTGACGTTTTGGATGTTGTAGGTATTTCTGTATTGCTTTCAAATTCTTACACTAATCTTATTCAGTAATCAAAATTGGACACACACGCGAGCATACACAAACTATCATATTTGGACAACGACCTAATTTGTTTTGGTTTTGTAAGGTTTACAATATACATAGAAATTTCATATTACATTGCCCATCACTTTTATTTTTCTTAAGTAAGACTGAAACAAAGTGTGGTTAAATAATCTCGTAGCATCCTGTTAACAGCTAAAAAGGGAAAGAGTTAGATGACCTTTTGTTTCAAGTAACGCAGAGAAACAAACTTGGCAATGACTTCGTGCCATGCTAGGTGTGGGAGTTTGCTTGGTCGGGTTTAATAAGGTTTTGGGTTGATGACAATTGGCGTTGCCCTGGAAGCCAATTAGCGTCTATACAATACCTTGGAGCTCTTGTCTGTACTTTTGCCGCCATATTGTGAATGGACAACGTTTTATACCAAAACACACAAAAGAAACAGCGAGAAAGAGAGGATCTGTCGTTACATTTTCATTTCTTTCTTTTTTCTGATTACACTCTCTCTTTCTCGTGTGTGTGTGTGTGTGTGTGTGTGTATTTCCAATTTCCTGTTTCAATTTGTCACTTGTGTCTTCAATTATGGGCGGCGTGTATTACCAAAACAGTTTGTGTGCTGTGTTCCTTTGTAATGAATCCTTTCGCGGCTTTCCACACACACCCCTCCCCGCCCCGCTCTTAGCCATAGATGTCTAAAGGCCGTAAATAAATTCAATTTCGCATTTGTTTGTTTGTTTATTTTCATGTATAAACAGACAGATCGTCCGTGTCGTTGCAAGATTTTGAATTTCCAGATTTTCCTTCACTAAAATGTTTTGAAACGGTTCAATTCTAAATTTGGGTGTAGATTTATTCATGTCTACTTTATTTTTTTAATATAATTAGCTTGGCTGATGGAGGAGAAACTCTGGAAAAACCTCCGTCGAAATGGCCGGTCGCTAGGAACGAACCCATAGCAGTCCAAATGCTAAGCTAACGCTCTAACAACTGATTTCACGCGAGAGAACCTGTCGCTAAATAGTATGCCTCCAAATGTAATAAATTCTCTGAGATGGTAAAATAGCCACATGAGTTCTTACTATCGGCCATATTGAATATGTCACTCTTTTGTTATAATGACGCAGTTACTCTTAAAGGTCCGTAGTGGAAGACAAAGACGACTCAAGAAAAACAATGTCGTCCTTTTTATGTTTCTTCTTTAAGATACAAATAGTATATCAATCATGATTGTGTATTTCTGCCAGTACCAGAAGTAAATAAAATGAACACAAGAATGTAACAGCACATTTAGTGAAAAAGGAAAAAAAAAACTGTTACGGTAGATAGTCGGGCTGTTTTGTAATGGTAATAAGGTATGCAAGGAAGAAAAAAAAAAACATGCTTAAGACTCTTGCAAATGTTTTAGCATCAAATAGTGAAGAGCGTTATGTGTGTGTGTGTGTTGCTACATGGAAAAGCACTTGCGACCAATGAGTTGTGGGCTGGAATATTAAATAAAAAAAAAGGTGTATGCATTCAGTAAGTATTGTAGTGGTTACCACTAGAAGAAAGATCATTTGATGTTAAAAAATCTTCATTTGAAAGTCTTCATTGATTTACAAATGATTCTTTTCTTAATATTTAGGCCTTTTTATAGTCGATTTGTTCTCTTTATTGTTTGGAAGATTTATATTTAGAAATGAAACACGAAATCATTTTTTTGATTGGCTGTTCTGATCTATGGATGTTTGAAATGTTGTTGACTTTTGATTTCCTAATGTTGTTAGTGGACAGGCTTCTCTTTTTGAGATATATTTTGAGCTTTTAACGATCTCTAAAGATAGATGGCACCACGAACTCAGTATGTCTCTAATGTAATTTTTTTGGTTGCACGAAATTGCAATGCTGCTCCAACAGATTCAGATCTAGAGAGTTCAAACTTTCAAAGAAGAAAGCTCAAAACTATTTCAAGAGTTCTATCCGTGACGATTTTTTGTTTTCTTTTTCATTCATTGTTGAAAGAGAGTCATTGTTATAGGTTTGGATATTCACCACAACAATATAGCTATTTCAACAATAAACAAAAAAAAAGGCACGGATAGAATTCTAGAAATGGTTAAAAACTTTTTTTCCTGAAAGTTTAAACTCGCTAGGCTTCAATTTCTAGGAACAGCATAGCAATTTCGTGCAAGAAAAAAAAAAGATATACAGAGGCAGCACTGCCATCTAACGTCGTTGCTTCAGACCACAAAATGAGACGCAATATGCAGACATATTTTGAAAACGACTGTGTTAATACTTATGACAGTGTGTCAAAATGTACTAATTACAATTTTTTGTGTGTTTATATTTGATAAGAAATTTGAAGGCTTGGGATATGACCTCATATTTTACGGGCCTTCAAATTTCTCGACTAAAAGAAATCGTTTCAAAACGTAAAGTAGTTCATTTAATAGATGTTGATATCGGTCACTTTTCAAAATTGTAATATTGTTCTTTATTTTTCAGTATCTTTAAAATCTAAACAAAAAAACAACAACACCGAAATAACAAAAAAATAAATAATAAAAAACATTTTTAAAGACATACTTTTCTTAAACAATTCGTACTAAAAAGAAAAGCATGGGGCGCGCCAATTCAAGAATTTCTAAAGTGACTGTAGGCTATATGAGAGTGCGCCCCATGCTTTTCCTTTTAGTCACGCATATATATATAATAATAATAATAATAAATCACAGCCATATTCAATCCACTAGTGGATGAGGCCTCTCCCCGAAGGGAGGAGTTGGTCTACTGCTCCCACGCTGACCAGACGGGTTGGGAGAGGAGAGCCGAAGCTCTCACTGTGATCGCCACTGTCTTTTATTCACAGCAGCTCCCCAATTCTCCTCACGATGCTGGGTCAACACCGAAATATTTGAGCCCCCATCGGGAATCGAACCCGGGACCGCTCGCACTGAAGTCGAGCGCGCTACCGACTAGGCTACGCAGGAGCTCATATATATATAATTTTTTCATATACTATCTCATTTGAAGTGTTAAAGAGTTCGGATTACGGAGGTTCTTGTTGCGGACTGAGTTTGTATGCTGGATTACCTTTTGTCACCTGGAATCGAACCGAGGTACACCTCTTCGTGGTACTCTTCACTCAACTTACAGATTATTAGGTTAAAAAGAACTGTTTTAGTAGAGCAATTGGGTTTCTTAGTTTATACTGTAGAAATTATTTTGCAACTTTTGGAAATGTAAATTATGATTTTGAAGGGTTGCCAGGTACCAGAAAAAACATGGTAATATCAGGAAATTAGTGGCTGGTAGTGCAAAAATGAAGAATCAATCTATTATTTGTACGGCCAAGATGAAACGAACGTAAGGATTATTGTTCTATATAATAGACAACTTCTGCTTTCACATTTGTCCTTGAATTTGCAATCAGATAAATATTTTTATATCTTAAGGACTAACATTTAAACAACAGAAAATTTAGGTACGCTACCAGGAAAAGAATGCTAAATCGACCGGAAAGTCTTGGAAAAAATCGAAATTGAAAATGCTTAGTAATACTGTAAAAGATTAGTTTTTGATTATATGATTATGCGTTAAAATCTATTTCAAACAAATTTCTTGATTTATTGAAAATCTTTGTTAATACTTATGAGTGCCTTACGGCCGTTTTATTTGAGGGAAGGTGTGAGAAACTTTGATCCCTGGAAAAGGTGAACCAATGGAAGTTTGCGGCTTTCTTACACACCCTAAATCCAAAATTTACGATAAGTTCACACTACGTTTACTGTAGTAGTCTGGTGCACCGGGAATCGAACTAAAATATCATTGACTGATAACCGTATCGGTAGTCGATAGCCATAACCGCTCATTCCGACTGACATTTCTTCTACAATGACAAAACTTTCAGATGGAGATTACTGGCATAATTCTGTAAAACTTGGTGACGTGTGCCCCTACTATCTTTGAAACTTATGAATATAAACAACAAATATTTTCTTGGAAGCGCTTTATAGCACATTAGACATGCAAATAATATAGCTGAAAAATATTTTAGGATAAAAAATTGACATGGGGATCTAGATACGTACGTATACCATAGGCTAGACGAGGCCATTTTACGTATTCCATAAAATACGGGCCTCATAGTCGACATGTGAAATATGTAAAGACATGAGGAATTTGTTGAACAAATGCCGCATCGCCAAGTCGCAATAGATGTAAACGAAAGAAAAAAGCTTTTGAGTAAATAATAGCTACGGCTAGTTGAATTATAGACTTAATTAAGAATCGAATACCACGTTTGTGCGAGTGTGTCAAGATTTACGACGGATGGAATGAAGACTTAAGCCCAGTTAATGGCCTAGAGGGAAGCTTTGGGTGTACATACTTTTGTCAAAAAGTTACACTATTAATCTTTCTCAGTCTCAAAACTTTCACATATCTTTCGCAAAACTGCTTTTCTTTTTGGTCGATTTCTTTCTCGTTAAAATGGTTTTCCAGACTTTTATTGTTGCTCTACTGTTTCATCAAATAATTGCAAAAGATTAACAATAAATTGTTCTTGAACTCGAACAATTGAAAAGTTACAGTGCAGCGAATGAAAAAATACAATTCTTACGTTTTTTTTTTTTTTTTGTCGCGAATAATGCAGCGTGAATACTTTTTCTACGACAGGAGATCGTGCACTTACTTGGCTTGCCGTAGTTCAGGTCTGAACCGCAAGATGGTTCTGTCGTCTCTACCGCGAACAGTCCTTTGCGTTTCTTTTCTCGTAATTTTTTATTTTTTTCTTTCTTCTGGTTTTGTTTCGGTCTTCTTGTTTGATTGACTTTTATGGTCTTTAGGAAACGACTTCGTGTGAATACATAATGGGCTGACAGATGAGAAAAGCACCTGCTAATATGTGTTATATAAAGCGTTCACAATACTGAAGATCATGTAAAAAGAACATATGCTTTTTAATTCCAAATTGAAATGCATATCAAAATTTGTTGACTTGTATGAATTTGATGTTTATTACTATTCTTTTTTTGTCTTCAAAGTTATAATTCTAGTTAGCTTTTAGAAAAAGAGAGGGAAAAGGGTAGTTTTAAATTATGTTTCAATGAATTCAAAGAAATAACGATGTGAGAAGAATATCATAGACATTAATTACAGGCGAAACAAGTTTTAGAAATTTCCCACATAATATTCATATATCATTTTGCTTCCTTCCTGCGCTGTCTTTTGTAAATTTCTTTATTTGCAACTTAGAATCTAAGTTCATAATGAGAGCAGTGACCTCTTTTATAATCATTACAAAGTGTCAAAATTATCTTCAGGGAGGGAGTCATCCTGTGTAAGAAAAAAAAAACTACGCCTGCTTGGTTTTCCTGAAATTATTTACAAGAAATTTCTTTAGAATAATATTTACCGTCCTGACTAGGATTTTTCCAGGGTTTATCCTCAGTCACACCAGGCAAATGCCGGGATGGTGCGTACAACCTAGAGCCATTCGTCGACCTTCTAACACCCTTTCTCCCACCATATCTTTTCCTGAGCTTCAGATGCCTAAAGGCCATAAAATAATAGGCCTAAAGTTAAATAAAGGCAAAGTTAGTAACAAATAACTTAGCTAGCATTATGCTATTATTTGGGGACAGTAGTAGTACAAGTTACAATAACAATGAGAACGGAAAAACTAAATGAGATCTCATTGTTTGACTCTCAATACATAAAAAAAATATTTGTTTCCTGGGTAGAGATTTGAGCTCTGTCCCTTCTATTTACAAACAACGACAACAACCACTACTGGAAATAATAATATTAATAATAGGCCTAATAATAATATTTCGTAACACGCTATGAGCAGCTTACATACCAAACAATACGTTCTAAACAACTCGAAATGTCCATAAATATTTAGTGTGAGAAAAAAGTTTCAAGGGTAATTGATTGTCCGTGTTTGGGGTCAAGTTACCTCTTACATTTAAGCCAGTGTAGTCCTATAGGAATAATTTAAGACAATGTTATCACAATGATCTCTATATCTAAGATTTTCTGCAGACCTATGAAAAGTATTGTTCCTGGTAAACTCAGTCATAAAACATTTAGATTCCAGTTTCAAGTGTATAGGTTGTGAATCAGAGATTCTGCCAGACTCCCCCTTCAATGAGGGATTACCCTACCCCGAAATTCTTGAGAACACACTTCCAAATTTAATCCTTCTCCCAATTTTGACTTTATATTCCCTCCAAACTGATAATTTTGGGAGAATCCCTGTTTTATGTATCCAACGTAGTCACATTAAGAAAAAAATAGTTCCGGTAAGATTTCATTCAATTTCCAAGGTAGCGTCAACAATGCTCTTGCTAAGAGCAACTTCCTTACATACGTGTGTTAAAAATGTTATGATCTAAATTCTTCTCACCCTCAAGGGTTAGATTAGAAAATTAAGAACTGTTATAAACGGAGATTTTGTCTTGCAACGCCAATCATTTTCCCTCGATCTGTTGAAATTCAAGTCTTAAGTTGAAAAAACAACAGATTGATGTGATTCCCGATTTTTTTATGTCGAGCTAGTGTATTACAGAATCATTCAAAATGGATTTTCGTACATATCCAAATATCGTTGGAAATCTAGTAGTTTTTTTTAAAGATAAAGGAACTGTTAAGTATTCAAAAAGAAACCTTTCAGTAGAAAATTAAAAAGTTTCGCTCATTTAAGAAAAAAAAAAATTAAATCAAAAGTAGTTTAAATCGAAAAACCGCTGAATATCGTTTATTTAAATTCCTATTATTTCGAACAATTGCTTATTTATTTATTATTATGAAAAATCCATCAGTTCGTATAGCTTTAGGCAATATTTTATCAAATTAGCGCCATCTGTGAACGTTTTAAGACGTTATTTTTTCTGAACTAAACGATAAGGTAAATAGAACCAGTTGCGTTCTATTAAGGTAGAAAGGTAAGTTGTTAACGGAGTTACTGTCAGTTTAAAAAAAAAAAAATCCGTTTAAAGATGCTGTCTTCATCCAGACTAGAAATGGGGCGTGGAGAACAAAAGTGACCCAAACCACAAAACAAAAATAGGTACAGGTAGAAAATCCAGATGGAATTTTTTGTGAAAACAAACTTGTTTTCTTCAATCTAGAACGAAACATCGATAGTTAATATTTATATAACTTGATGCAACAGAATTTGACATATTTGATCCCAGTATATATTTTATTTAATATCACATAACAGTTAGAACCAATCTTCTTTAATTGTAAAAAGAAAATAAACAATAAAATTTAAAAAAAATACTATTAAAAACGTCGTCGTGTCAATTAGGACCGTTTTATTTTTTTTAAATACTTCTAAAACATGGACAGTAGCTTCAATAATCTTCATGGTACACTTAACATCTTCCCCAGGTGCAACAAACGTCTCCGTTTTTCTTCCAGGTAGTAAATTAGTGAGTTTAGAAAGCTTTTGTAATTTGTACTGGCAGTTAAATCGTTTTGCTTACTATACTGTTCCACAGTATATGCTAAGTACAGCCTTCTCCCTTCTCTCGGCACACTGTGCTCTTTCTTTCCGTTCCTTATTGCTCGTAATGGCCTTCTGGACCATTTCACCAGCCATTTCGGAAACCACAGTTTGACAATAAGAATAGATTTAACAATAACATCACCACACAAAAATAAAAAAAAAGAGAAAGAAAGTAGTGATTTAGATGTTAAAAGAAAACAAATGATTTATAAGTATATGCACTGACGGGGAAGAGGATATTGTTGTTATAAAAAGGATAGAAAATGAGGCATCGTTAAGCAATTGGATAAAGTCAGAAAAAGCGTGCAACGAAACCAGTTGGACGTGTTTTGTTATTGCACATATAAAAGTCTAGGTTTAATGCCGGCCATTTTGACTGACCAGCAGCCACTTGGTTTTGATGTTCATTTACACTGTTTATGGGCATTGCCGTTAGAAATAGTGAGAGGGGGGGGAGAGAAGGTTGTGTTGACAACATGGTGTTGCGTGAAAGTGGACAGATGTGTGTGAAACGTTTCTTTATCGTACAGGAAAGTGTTGGGAAGCAAGTAAATGCAATTTTGATTTTTTTTTTTATCTTGTCTTATATGTGTTTCTTGAAGTGAGCGCAAAAAAAGGCAAAGCCACTGAATATAACGTTATGGGTACTTACTGTCCCATCTCGCGTATTGTTACCTGAAGGAAATATTGTGTGCAGAGCTTCACAAAAACTTGGAGGGTAAGAGAACGGGTGATGAGCATAAATGAACATAAAATTTAAATGCGCTAAAATTGCTGTAAAACATTTTTCTTCATTAAAGCCTGTGGTAGAATGGTCATTTGTTGGCGTTTTAATGCCTTTGGAAGTAGGTCTTAATAGATACTGGGGCAAATGAATGTGTTGGATAGCTCTTCCCCCTCCCTTTTTTTTTGTATGCATGTGTGCCGTAATATTTGCATCTGGTGAAAGCTTTAGCTTTCCTTAAACCGCTAATGGTGTGAAAACAATTGTTATTACTACTATACAGCTTGACCGACAGTCGTTATTTGATTACTCAATTCTAAAGGAAATGTTTTATTTTCATGAAACGAATTGCTTATAAATGCTATTCAAATTGTCAGTTTAACGTATTATTTTTAAACTTCAGATAGAAACTAATGGAGAAAATCATCTCCTGGCTGTTTTTTTTTTTTTTTTTTTTTTTTCTGTGGGTCGGGGGACGTAGGGACCGTACTATTTGGTTTCCTGACAAAACTACCGCAAGCTTGCCGTATTAAACTTGTTACAACAAGCTTGCCATGACTGTCTACGTTCAGCTTGAATCAAATTTCAAACTTAAGTCAATCTTGTTTGCATCAGTTGTAAATACAAAATCAAGTGAAAATCATGCTTGCGTGCTATGTATTATCATGGTAGGATTCTTACGAAAGAGGGATTTTTTTTTTTTAATGGACGCCTTCAAAATGTGGACTGGTGAGAATCAAAACAACTGAATATAGATTTTAGATAAGAAAGTGTTAATGATAGTTTGTGAGAAACCATAAAAGAAACTGATTGGTACACTGAACGAGCAGTGATTGTACGCTGAAAGATGTAATTTCAATGAATGGCGAAGGAAAACGGGAAAGAGGATGAATCTTGAAAGATAAATCAAACTGCCGCTGACCACTTGTATTAAGCCGAATGACAATGACGTAGCTATTAACAGAGTAGGCCTGTCGATATTTTGTACGAGTATGTAACTGCTCACCATAGTTCCTAATTGATCTGACTGAGTTGAATGCGTTAATTTGAACCAAGCAGTGGGATGCTTCACTTATTATCGACATGTTCTTCTGTGTTCGAAATTCAAGGCCAGACTAAATTGCTTAATTTACTTCAGCCACTCCAGGCGGAATAATACCGTTAAGATAGAGCTACTTTTCTTTTCTTCAAATAGTGTATGAAAATGACGAGAAGGGGGAGGATGCGTTAGTTATTTAAAAAAAAATCAAAATAAATTTATCTTTTTTTTTGTGGAGATAGTAAAAGTAAAAAGTTGTGAAAACGTTTTAAAATTGTTTGTTAATCAAATGTTAAACTCTTTCCCATAGGAACAAATATATATTACTGCTACATTCTCCTCTAGTTACAAGTTCTTCTTCAACTTATGAATTATAATGCAATTTACAAAGAATACGCGACACCTGTTTTTACATACTTGATTAAGATGCTTAGAACATATTATGGAATCCACATGGGTTGGAGTAGAAATGGCGAACTTAATTTGATTTTCACAAGGATAAAAATTTTTATAGTCTATTTAGTTAATTAATATGTTTTTCTTGATCAGTAAGATGTACGTATTTTGAATACTAAAATATGTTTTTAATTTTTTTAATGAAATTTATTTTAACTCAAAGAGAAAGAGAGAGAGAGAGAGGAAAAACTAGAGGTATGACAATAGATTTGAATTATGCAAGCTTCCGTTACTGCCTCATTCTATATGCAACGGTAAGTTAAAAGTAATTTATGTTTTGTTTCATGGAGTGTGTGATAGTAACACTTTGGTTTTGCATTTCGAAGAATTAGTTTTCCCGCGTGAGGGAGAAAATTCGTTCAGTATTAAGTTACTACGGAAGTTTTAATTTGAACTTATTTATGGTCGTAGG
Organism: Lepisma saccharinum; assembly: GCA_022664845.1. Classification (NCBI taxonomy): domain Eukaryota; kingdom Metazoa; phylum Arthropoda; class Insecta; order Zygentoma; family Lepismatidae; genus Lepisma; species Lepisma saccharinum. The sequence goes on from JAGDQP010000075.1 coordinate 109,986, forward strand.
GATCTATGGTTCAGGCCGGAATAAGGTAGAGTAAAGGATGCGGCCAGGGCCTAAATTGAAGGTAAAATTCCGGTATTTTCCGGTGTGACTGATTGTGTCGAACCCAGGACCTTCCGCATGCTAAGTGAACGCTCTATCACAGCCACGGTCGCTAGGTATTCCATTTTCGAATCCCACCACACAACTACAGCATTAAGAAATTAACCTTCAGAAGAGGAGATATCTCGGATCGTAGTAGAATTGAACTTATGGCCTTTAGGCACGTCTCAGGCGGGAGTAGAAAGAGGATGCGGGAAGAACTCGTTCAGGGCCTGATTTAAAGGTACCATCCCGGCATTTGCCTTGTGTGATTGAGAAAAACTCCTGGATAAGCTCGAAACGTTTTAAAAAGTAGTAATGGTTATTGTCATCATCATGTCAATAGCGGTAGATCCTTCAAGGCGAACTAAACCATCTCAATTTATCCCGATTCTGCGTTTTCCTTTTTATCGCAGAACACGATTTAGCTTCCTTAATATTGTCTAGGAGTTGGATTCGTCTTCTTCTTCTTCTCTCAACCATACCTTCAGTATAAAATATAACCGCAGAAGTAGAATAGATAATTATGAAGATAATAGTGAAAGCCCAATATATACTAATAGACAGCAGTGAGCCCACTGCGTTTTGTGATCGTTTTCCCCCTCGACTCGTCAATTCTTTAAATGTACGACCTTAAGTTAAAATGACGATTAGAATTAAAAACAAAAAAACAATTCGTTAAGGACTCGTGTTATACAAAAGTAAAGTAACCAAGAACACTGAGAGTATTATGAGAAGTACTATAAGGGAAGAACGACGTTCTCATAACACTAGAAATAACTTCTCTGATGTGCATGGAAACCTCCTCATATACGTAGTTTGCCGTTAATGGGGTACTTTGGCTTCCAATTCGTTACTGGTCTTTAGTTACCGTATTACTATAATCATTATAAAGCTCCCATCACCTACTAAGTGTCTCAGAGAACCTTCCACGAGTCTGGTTGTGCTTATACGAGACTGAAAAGGACTTCTAGCAGTACTCAAGCACCGGGGAAGTATGTGCTTATGCAGTAGCGGAAAACGCCTTTTGAGGTTTTTGCCAATTTCGTTGCTTCGTACTCTTTGTGGCTACCGAGAGATGTGACTTAATCAACTAAGTTTTTAACTTTAAAAAAAAGGAAAAGAAAAAGAAAGCATCAAATGAATTAAGTGTAATGTAGCAATTTTCGGTGTGGGTTTCCATTGTACGGTATTTGTGCAATTTTTCTGCATTTTTCATTGCAGTACTGTTATTTAAAGGGAGCGGGCCAGGATATTTGTTGGAAATGTTAATTCTTTTTGGTAGATTTTTGTTTTTTATCTTACAATCACTTTTTTCGGTTTTTATTTCCTGAGAAAAAAAACACATTAATTTCCGTCCCTTCCCTTCTGTGAGTTTGCTAAATTAGGGTTTCGAAATTGTATTTACACCACTAAACAGCATTTGTAACTATAATAAGATTTTAATTAAGGTTAGTGTGAACCATCTTTGAAGACTCCTACAAATTCACGCGTAGAGAGTTCAAACTTTTAGAGAAGAAAGTTCTCAACCATTTCGAGAATTCTATCCGTACCGTTTTTTTTTAAATTTTATTTCTTGTTCATTGTTTAAGTCGCTTCATTGTTGTAGGGAATGTCTAAGTCTATAACATTGAAGCTCTTTAGAAGGTCTTTGTGACAATGATATTCTGCTATTGAAAGGTCGGTTTTCATTAAGAAATCCTTACAGGTAGGCCACCAAACATACATTGTAAAGTTGTGTGCTGCCGATCTATCAGGATAGGAATAATTTCAGTAAAGACGGACAGGGATGATGTATGAGATTTTCAGCCCGTTCCGCCGAGACATTTCCAACGACCCCTCAACCACCTTCATGACCGTACTAGTAGTTCCTGAGTTGTCATTAAAGCAGGTTTCATTTAAGAATCCGACACAAAATAAAGTATGGTGGCTTATAAAAAGATTATGAGTTTAAGTAAAACAAAGAAATTTTATTTATATTAATTGAATTTAAAGTTTGTTGTAAGGCTTTTAGGCAACTTAAGCTCAGGTCGGTTTATTTAAATGAATGTAAAGAGGTAATGAGATATGTAATCGTACTAAAATCGACCATTTCCCACCGGATATATGTTGAGAAATAAAGGAAATTTTGAGCTTAAGGAATAGGAATATTGTTACCGTCTTTTCTGGTAGAACTAGAGTGGCTTTTAAAAAGTAGAGAAAGAAAAAGTGACCAACAGAGGGGGTAATGGAAGAGAAACTCATTAAAATGAAAATAAAAACTTAGTAATTTCAAACAAAGAAAGGTAGTAAGATCGAAAATGAGAACTAAATTAAGTTGGAAGTAATACTAGAAAGCTCTTTTTTTTAGCAATAGAATTTGCAATCAGATGGGGAAGAAACGACACACCATGGGATTAGGAAGATTTAAAAAGAGTATAAAATGAACAAATAAATTGACACTAAGGGAGAGGGGGGATATATTCATCGGGTTTCCAGACAAAGTATTGTTCTCACTCAAGCCTCTCCAGAAGAACTCGAAAGGAGGGAACAGGAGGCGATGGGTAAATACCCCCGTTTATTTGCGCTCTTGTCTTCTACTCTAATTTTCTTCTATAATGGTATTAGCGCTACAGCCTTGATCAAGTACCTACGCTTCCTCGTGTTCCGTTGTGGCAAAGGCGGGGGCAAAACAAGACGGTCGAATGCATGGCAACTTCTTCGTTTGCATTTTAAGTATGCAAACACCACGAGGGGCGGACATGGCAAGATGAGCAAAGAAGACAAAAAACAAGCGAGCATCGTGGAGAACTCATAGCAATTACAATTCCCTCAGGTGTTTTCGCTTAGCTTAATTGTATTAGTGCTGTATATATATATATATACATGCAATGCCGACATAGCAAAAGAGTTGCTATGGATACCCCATTCACACACATACATATATATCCTACTATCGCAGTCTTTCCATTTTCAAGCAATATTTTAGTGATGTTCTCGTATCGTGCGAGGGAATTTTGAAGAAATAGAGAAAAGTTTGCAAGATTGCCAACTATCGGAAAAAGAAATTCGTTAAAATATTGTAATGGAAACTTAAATTAAGGCTTATCCATGTTTCAATAAGATTTATCCATGATTTAAAAAGCTACTCTACTTCAGAATTAGAATTAGAATTTTGACTAGACCTTTTAAAAAAAATACGCGTGATCCTCGAACAACTGAAATGTGCATGGACATTTAAATATACAAATGTTTTTTGGTGAATAAAGAGGTGATACACCCAGAATGACAGGTCTGTTTATACAGTGTTAAAGAATGTACATGGTTTAGAAGAGTGTGCTAAGGAAATGGTCTGATTAAGTAATGTTACGTTGTTGTATGGTATATATAAGCGATTGTCAACTTATGGGCGAATTTACAGGGAAATGTTTGGTGGGTCGCTAATTTCTCCTATCGGTTGAAGCAAGGAGCTGAAGAGCGTATTAATATTTATTTATAACGGTAAGAAATATGAATGCCCGAAAGATTGCTTTAAATATGATCTGAAGTAAAACATTTTCGAGACAAACCTCCTCTCGTGACCAACACCAGAATTTATGTCACTGAAACCTTGAACTTCTTGTTTTCTTTACATGACTGGACTACAATTCACAGTTGTCCGCATATGAATCCCTAAATTATATCTTTTCATTTAAAGAGTAAAAAGGTACAGGCTTGCAAGTGAGAAAAAAACAATTAGTTGTTCCCTTTATCCTAATAAGGGCTTTAGAAAAACAAAAGAAGTACAATCAAAGACCAGCGACAACGGGAGACAAAACTTCATATTAACCTGCTATGAATATCTACTTATAAATCAACTGCTACATTCTGTTTGTAGCAAAGACTACTCTGCCATCTATACGTGGAAAGAGTAACTAATTAATTCCTGTTTTTTCGTGGAGTTCCTAACAATAGCAGTAAGCAAGCTGTCATGATAATAGCGCAAGAAAAAAACACTCTTGGTTTGTTCACACAGACAAAAGAAATGATAATTGAGATTAGGTAAATTATTGATGATTTAATTATCTGATGGAATTATACAAAAAAAAAAAAGGATCATAAGTTTAAGAAAGAAGAAAAAATGGCCCTTAAAGCAAAACGAGAATGTAACGCTTGGCCCTTAATTATTAAAAAGTGTCATTTGTGCCCTGTCCATATACCGTTAAGGTTGTAGACAACAATTATACGCCTCATTGATTACTAAATGACCCGAAAGAAGCTTGACTACACATTTAATTTTATGGTCCGTGTCCTGGGATTCTGTATAATACAAGGCAATTTTTGTTATATATTGTTAACAGGCTATTTTCTGAAGTTACCGGCAAATGGGAATTTAAGATAAGCAATCTCCCCCAGTGTTTAAGTATACAAAAACTTTAGTGTGTAAGTATGCATTGTTGTTTTCATAACTAATAAATCCTTTCTAGTGAGAGCATAAATGTTCAAAAAAATTATGAATTTCAAGCAGTTTGGTCTTGATTTTACAGCTTACTTCCGTGTTCTTTCTATTAATTTAAGTGAATAAATAAATAAATAAATAAATAAATAAAAATGAGTTGTATTTAATTTAATTAATATTGAGGTAATTTTACTGTTCATTAATCAATACTGTAGGGATCAATTGATGTTTACGTATTTTTGGTGGACATCTCCGATAGTTACATATTACAGTTGCCGCTTTCGATTGTATACGGGTAATAATAATAACCATCGGCGTTACAGACCGATAGGTCCGTAGCCTGCCCCAACGCAATCTGTCAGCGCTGCCTGCCACCTAGCCACGAACAAGCGTATTAGGGACTTTCTAGACCGAGTTGCCGTCACGTTTTTATTCACGTGACTCTCCAGTTTTCCTCATGACGCTGGGTGGACGCCGAAAAGTGGGACTCCAGCCGGGAATTGAACCCAGGATCACGCGGACATGAGTCCTACGCTGTAACCACTAGATTATGGAGCCCCGCGATTGTATACGGGTAGTACAACAATATTACGGCAATAACAATCAAATCACTTTAATTTAGTCTTACTTAAACTCGATGATTAATATATTGTTGCCTAAACTGCCAGGCCCATCTGGTGACCTTTCAAGAATTAGTGTTTATGCATAAAGAAAATCACAGGTGAAAAAACAAAAGGAAGGAAATACGTATGTAAATCTTCGCGATTAGTACCCCTTACAAATTTCGATAACTTATGTATATCTTAATTTAGTTTCCACGTAAATGTCTTGTTTCTTTCTATGAGAGTGATTCCAACCAGTGATTCTGCCAGGGGTGATTCTCTCCGTGAGGGGCCACCTCCAAATTCTGGAGAGCACCCCCAAACTTGAGTAAAAAAAATCGGTAAAAAATTGATTGAAACCCTGCAAAACTCCGCTTATACCCTCCCAATTTTCACTTTACACCTCCAAACTGGAAATTCTGGCAGAATCTCCGATTACAAAGAAAGCAGTTTGGATGCAAGAATACTCTTGTTATTTGTCAATAAACTTGTTTTATGACTCATTTCCTATACCATAGACCATGGTGCAAAAATGACCGTTTTTGCCATTGTGGCTATAATACCAATGCAAATAATGAGTCAATATTTGCCGAAATTGCCGTAATCAATAGTTATGGCTCAGATTACTTTTTAGTGTTTTCTTTTTCTTCTGTATTGACGGCATCAAGTTTGCAAGGAACAGCAGAGTCCGCTCATACGTACTCGGGATCTTTACGCCATTTTCAACACTTTCCCCCCACCCAATCCTCCCCAAACCCTGACTTTCTACAATGCCAACCAACCCTCATCTTACCCCACCAGTCAGCCATGATACTAGTAGAAGGGGGAGGGTAGCTGGCAAAGCAACTTCCAAGGGTGGAAAAAGGCGTGCGTTCGTTGTTGGCTGGCTGACTGGCTTCGTCCCTTTTTTTCCCCTTTTGTTCTCTCGGCCTCGACTACCGAAACCGAGGCAACCAACGCTACCATGGCAACGGTGGAATGGCATATAGAATACCCCTCTCCAACTATACAGTTAGAACTCCCACAAAATATGCGAAGTTAGAAAATAAAACACATGTCTTCTGTTTCGTTAGGTTTCTTTTATACGAATAGTATTCACATAACAGTATTTTCAAAAAATGATTAGTGTTACACAATGCATGCTGGAAAAACATTTTTTTTCGTTTTATTTTTCAATTTTTGTTATTTATAATCAAATCTTGCTTAATTGACCAAATTCAACTAAAGGAAGTTGAAAATGCTATCAGAAATTTAAAATCGAAGATGATAGTTGGTTCTGATGGCATACCCTCATATGTAGTTAAGGGATGTGTTGATATATTTAAATATCCCCTATTGATAGCATCTGACTTATCGCTAAACACATGTACTTTCCCCGACAAATGGAAATCTAACTGTCCTATCCCAAAATCTAATAATAGAAGATACATTAATGACTTAAGACCAATTGCAATATTACCAGCTTTTGTAATTGCAAAAGTATTTGAACAGATCTTATAAAGAAAATTAGTAATCATATTCAACCAGTTATCTCAACTAAGAGAAAATCCATTCAAAATATCTTAAATTCCTGACTTTTAAAGAAACTCGAATCTATCCTGCTTATGATAGTTACAAGGCAGTCATTAAGAACATTAATATTCAGAGCTTAGAACAAAGGTGCAACATTGCTGATCTGTTATTTCTTCAAAAAATTGTTCAAAATAAGTTAGATTGTATGGATTTAGTTTCAACATTACAGTTGCGTGTCCCATCACCTAAAACTCGCGTTAATAATACTGGTCTCTTCCACTGTAAAAAGGCAAGAACCAATATCTTGATGAGGTCACCAATCTGGAGAATTTGTACAATATAATAATAACAAATTCTGTACAGTTCACAATGATCTGGACGTATGCTATATGTAGCCTAAAGAATTTAGAGATGCCAGTGTCAATAAACTCGGTACAACTACTTTGTAAAGCTCAACATTATAATTATTCCATTGCCTGTTGTGTTGTCACTAAATAAATAAATAAATAATTTGGATGCAAATATTCTTCTAGTGTAGTTTAGTTTTTGAACGAAAACCGAAAATCTTAGACGAAAAACCCAGGTAACTAGTGTGAACATACGTATTGTTGAACGCCATTTTCTGAAATTCGGAAGAATGTTCTCGTGTATGGCACGTATCATTGGCGGATTTAGGAAAGAGACCCTTGGGGAGGGGGCAAATACAATTTATGATATTGAACACACATTTCTAAGCTATCGTTTAGATTGAAACTTTAGTGTCATTGGGAAACGACTGGGGGAGGGAGGCAGTGTCCCCCCCCCCCCATAAATCCGTCCATGACATGTATTAACGCAAATTAAAGTTCGGTTTAATAGTTCCCATTGCGTTACAAAAATGTCACACTCCACGATAAACTGAGGTAAATATTCGACTTGGTACAAATTTCGGACAGAATTTTTTGTCGACGAAAAATTATATTTTTGCAAATATCGCCCTCGTTTAGGTGCATATCAGGCCAATCTTAAAAGTGCGTCATGTGATTTTGCATATAATATATGTAAGTCAACAAATTTATACAATGTTTCAAAATATTTCATATGTATTTCTGAAATAATAAAATTCAGTTATAGACATGCGACAATTTTTTGTCTATAGCTGTCTGTACCTGTGAGTCGCAAATCAGCAACCGGGCAAAACACCCACGCGTCGAGAGACGTTTCGTTTCCGTGAAATTAGGAAATCTTCCGAACCGAGAATTCAGACCTATCAAATATTTACGCCAAATCTATGTAAGATTATACACTGTCTTTAAAGTGTTTATTTTTCGTAGATTGTTGAATTTATGTATTATTTATTTATTGAATAATTAAGTACACTTTGGAATTTTATTTTTATTTTTTTATTTGTTTATTTATTTTAGTTAGAGATGGCTTCTTAGAAGAGCGAACGCTAGGCAACGTATTGGGTAAGCGCCTTAGTCTCAAAATAATTATTCTAAATTCAGATATGACCGGAGATAATCTCGGGTACATGTCACTAAAGAGATTTTTATTCAATTCCGGTGAAGACATCGTGGGTTTTGAATTTGAATTGATGCAATATTTTTTTCAGACATTATGCGAGTACTTGCTTTCTACCCACATGTACCCATCCTCCGTATTGTAGCAACTTATAGGATGTCAAAACTTCTGATAGAGTATCTGCTGTCGAATCAATTTATGTCCAATTTTGAACCGAAGGTTTCGTATTCTTCCGTCTGTGCTTAAAACTTTGTAACACATCGAAGACTAAACAGTATTCACGTATTCAACTATACAAAGGATGTTCAAGATGTAATTTTATTCGAAGGGTCAGACTATTAATTTATAGGCTTCCTGCATACGAAAACACAAGTTTATTCATGTCCTTTTAACGTTTTTCCACCTAACATTAAACAAATGAAGAACAAAGAAATAATTTGAATCATGATTCTATTGTTTTCAGGTATTACAAGATTGTTAATTAGCTTCTCACATTACTCTTTTGTTTTTAATCCTGGAGCGTGAATGTTATATTGGACAGTAATTAGTGCATACATTACTCATAGAATTCATTTGTAATTTCAATTGTTTTTTTTTTTGGTTTTTCCTTTTTAGTTTTGCAGTATATTTATCAAATGAGATGTGCACTTGCAGAATAAATGTAAGCAAGGGCATCAGCCTTAATGTGTCACTTAATTCTCGCAAATTTATGCAGTTTTGATTTATGTCTCTGTTTATACATTTAACGTGTACATTTCATGCTACACACATAAATACATGCACATAGATATACACCCATCTGCAAGTATGCGCTTTAGATAATTAAGAAATAGATACACTTACAAAGAAAGAAAATTTTCAAATATCTACAAGCTATTCACGTCACAAATAAGAGTGTCAAACTCATCGTTTCTTGTATATATTTTTTACTTTGTTTCAATATCTCTTTTCAAACACTTTTCTACACAATCTAAAAATGTATAAATATGCGGATTTAGTAATCTCAGAAACTAGTATCGGCCTAGGAAAAAACATGAATCGAACCCAGCTTGTGTTGGCGTTGCCAGCAATTATCATTTGAAAATACCTAAACAGTGATGTTAGAATTAGGCGTGTTTAGCGATAGAGCATGTGCAGAAGTAACTAATTTCCTATCCACACTATATAAAAGTGAGAATTGTTGCTAGCTATAAATGAGCATTCAAAATAACTAGTTTTAGCTACAAAGTCCGTAAATTTGCAAACTGTAGTGACGAATAACAATAAATTCTTCAGTTTTCTAGTTATATGTTGAAATTACACTTTTTCAACACATTATCTACACTTTTGAACATATTGTTTACATTTTTTGAACATATTACTCACACTTTCTGAACACACTGTTTACATTTCGTGAACACATTACTTACACTTTCTTAACACATTGTTTACATTTCTTAAGCACATAACTAATAGAATGTCAAGAGATTCGTGAACAAAACGTAAAATAAGTATTTTTTGCAATGTATATTGAAGGAAATTTTTTTATTAGTTTCACTTAATATTTTACAACCAACTGAACAGAAACAATTTCATTGTTGCGATTGTTTTTTTGAAAATTTTAAATGTACACTCAGATTCATAGGCAAGTGCCAATCACAAGATTTTGTGTAAGCACAAAAATGTTTTACAGTGTAATTATCTCTACCCTGTTTTCTACGGAGAAGTTAAACTGACATTTGACATCATTTGACAAGTTCTACTTGTCAAATATATAGATTCAGTGTAGCCTGATTGTTAGCTTTTTGCATTTAGAAACTTCGTCCTTAGGCCATTTTCTGAAAATCCGAGTCTACATAGCAGCATTTTAGACTGTGTCCAGTTTCTATGGTTATGTTTGATTTCGCTTCGGCGGGAGAAGGTTCGCTAAAGTGGAATAAAAAAAAAACATTTTAGCATTCCTTTAGCATAAATGAAGGAATCCAGTGAAAAATTTCACTCAAAATAGTGAGACTTACTTTTCGAATTTTGGGTTTTCCCATGCGGTACTGCGCTCCTCACTTTAATGCTAAACTCCTTCCCCAGCGTATTCGTAGTTTTCTTATTAGAAAAGGTAGAACTACTGAAATTATAATATTAGAGACAAGATTTGTGTCGGTGGTTTGGTTTAAATGAAAAATGATGAATTGACTTTAAATATATTTTTTAAATGTTGTAAAACTGAAGAAACAATATGACAGTACTTTTCATGCACATATTTCTGCAATAGTAAAATGTTAAACGTCCAATTTCATAGCTAAACCTGGATTCAGGCTTAAAATTTGAGGAACAACCTGTAAATCAACAGAGGTATTGTTGAAATCCTATCATGAAAGCCTTCCGTGAAGGAGCCGGACCCCCTGTCAGTTGCGGTTAACCAAACATTGACACCATCACCAGAAAGATTCCGAATAGAAATTTTCTCTGGCGTTGCCACGTTCCCGAAGCAGATAGCAGAAGTGAAAGGTGGTCATATCTTTTTCCAACGGGAAAAAGGAAGGAAGAAGAAAAAGGGAAATTAAGGGAAGAATAGTACAGAAAGAAGTGGCAACGATTGGTTCGAAACCACAGAGATTCCTTCCACATGTCTGTGGCTTTGAAGAAAACATATGGTGACCTAAGGACGTCTTGTTTTAGACGGTTCTATAATTTCAGTAAGTTTTCGTTACAGAGTGATTGTGGATTTCCATAACTACTCTTCACAATATTTCTTAAATATAGTTTTGCAAAGCAAGAGGCTCCACAGTCTAGTGGTTAGAGCGTTGGACTCATGTCCACGTGGTCCTGGGTTCAATTCCCGACTGGAGTCCCACTTTTCGGCGTCCACCCAGCGTCGTGAGGCAAATTGGGGAGTCATGTGAATAAAGACGTGACGGCAACACTCGGTCTGGTAAGCCCCTGATACATCTGTTCGTGGTTAGGTACGCGCAGTGCTGACCACACAGCCATTACTCAGGTGAACGTAGTTCCACCAAACACGGACAGATGGCGTTGAGGCAGGCTCAGGGCCTATAGGTCTGTTACGCCAGTGCTTTTTTACTGGCAAAAAGCAAAAAGTCAGGCCTTTAAAGTATTAACATTGCTAGAAGTCTTGTTAGAAAATTATTTCTTTTGCATGATTCCCTAATGGAAAGAAATCATAACATTTGCCATTAAAGTGATAAAATTGCTGGAAGTCTGATTAGAAATTATTCTCTTTCCATAGTGTTCTCATGGAAAAGAAATGATTATATTTGCCATTAAAGTGAGAAATTGCTGGAAATCTGGTTAGAAATAACCTTGTATTCATAATTTTGGTGTTCTAATAAATAATTTTATTTACCATTACTTTACAGAGAACTGAAACAATCCTTCCGCTCGGTCGGACTTCTTGTTCACGTGTTTTCGGATTAACACTTTACATCCCGTGGGGATTCAATAAACACAGTGTATTCTAATCCCACTTAAGCACACAAGAAGCTCATTAAATCTTTCAGAATATCAACAAAACTATAAACAATAAACACAAGTCGAAGTATCATTGGTTACTTGCTTTTATAGAGAAATCTAATATCGCTAACTCTAGAACATTACAAACATAGATTATCGTCTTGGGTAAGTAAAGAAAGGTACTTGAATATTTTGTCCACAAAACATCCTTAAAACAGCTAAATCTTATTCTAGTGTCTGGCAACAATGAATCTTTGGAAACAAGTTTCCTTTTTTCGAAATCCACGCCATGTTTTCCACTCAAATAATAAATTGAAAATGTTAAACGAGCACTTGTCCTCGTCCTGTGGGTACTATAATAGCCCTGAAAAAGATTTGTTTTCAATAATCTTTATTCTCTTCCTGATTCGCTTATATCTACATTTATATATATTTTCTATATTGTGAGATTTATTATCTCAGCATGACCATTTATATGTTACAACGAATCGCTTGCTTGAAGTTTTGAAAGAGAAATGACACCCAACCAGAGAGGTTGGTCGCTTGTTTCCATTATAAATGTAGAAGTTTGGCTGAAGGGGCAAGGGAGATAAAAAATGAGCATCTATTTAATTCGTTATTACCGGATTCACCTTACAGATATTAAATCAGCAAGGCTGAGAAGAGGAAAGAAATGGTCAAACGTATGCTAGTCACGTACTGTTGAAATCCACTACAACGCATCTCATCCATCACAATCGCGGCATGATCTAGTGTTGGTGGAAAAATGGACCTTTTTCACGATTTGTTGTAGGTGTCGAGGAAGATCTTATGACATTACATTAGTTTTTGTATTCCTTTGGAGAATGCCTCTTGTAGGAGGAGACAAGAAAGATTAATGATGGTTAATACCGAAGGTGGTCTCACACTATCCGACACTTTTTCGCTTTATAAAATATATCTCTACACCACCACAACATCGCGGCAATCTTTTCTTCCTCCTTTGCGTAGGCAATAGAAGGAATTCCCATGATCCTTTTCGGCCAAGGGTGTAGAAGAAGAAGAACCAAAGGCTGTATATACTGATGACTTCGTGGTGGTGGTGTTGGCTGTGGGAGGAGAGCGGATGTCGCCCAGGAAGGGGGTTGCTTTCCGAAAGTTTCCCTTGAGGAAGCAGACGGATGTATGTTGGAACCACTCTGGAACGAAGCATCCACCTAAAATGTCTGGACTTCTTTCACATCATTCAAGGACGTTTTATTGTTAAAAAAAACTTTTGTGTGGCGAAGAATAGAAAAGGATTTTTTCTCAATTTTTTGTTAAAGGTAGAAAGATTTTTTCATCTTCTTACGTATTTATTGCGGTCTTGAGAAACCCTTCTGCAAAAGTTTTGCGATTTCACTTCCATCCTTTTTTCTTACCCTTTTCATTATTCTCCTGAAGACGTTGACCCTTTCAGGGAGTGAAAGTTGCTGTTAAACATTACCTTTGGGCGATTCGTTTGTTTGTAACTCTACCCCTTGTCTGACAATAAATAAAAAAAATGTTCTTGCACCCTTTTTTGCCATAAAACATAAAAAGACCTGCTCTACAGAATTAACCTCTTGTCTCGAGCTCTCTAAAAAGTCTGTCCATATAAGATTAATAGGCGAAAGTAGCAGTAAATGTATTGCACATCTCAACCCCTTGTTTGTGTATTTTCTTTTCTATAGGGTCCTAAACGCTTTTGTGATAAAGGGTTTAGCATTTTTTTAGCTTTTACTTTTTTTGTGAAAGTTGCCATCTTCATACTTGTCTCCACAGTGGACAGAATTATGTCACTAAAGAATCCAAGAAGGATAGAATCCAAAGGGTAAGAGCATGGCCGTTTTGTGTTATTGGTGACCAGCGCCAAAAACGTGATTTATTACTTTGACAACTGTGCAGAAAAGTAGGACATATTTTTCTGAAAAACCTTCTTTCTGTTTTGGCGTATAGTTAAAGCTAATCGCAGAGCTACATTAAACAAATAATAATTGACACTAATTACGATTGAGAGGTCTCAGGATCCGGAGGTTCGTGAGCAAAGTAAACCGATGGTGGTTTGTCATTGTCATCCATCCGATGAAGATGACCTCGTAAGGACCGGGACGCAAAGTTTAAAGTCGGTTCCGAATCACTGTATGTGTCCCCACCGGGAATCGAATCCGTGGTTCAGTATACCTTTTTGTATTCAGACTACTTATAAGACGACGAATAGGGTTTCTGACAGGATTTGCATTTCGTGAGGGTGTTACGGGGGGTTTTAATAAAGGTTTGCAGGGTTTCTGTTGATTTTTAACCGTAACATTTTTTTTTAAGTTGGAGGGATGTATTCGAGAATTTTTGGGTGATACCATCGTTGGGGGCTCTAGAATGATCCCTGGCGACCAGTAAGATCAGTCATCCAACAGAGTCATCCACTGTTACGGCAACATTTAGCAGTGTGGCAAACGTTGTCACTTTATAGCGAGATCTGGTCATTTTTACTCAAGACTACTTCAATTTCAAATTCAAAAATTGTACCAGTAACATTTTTGGGCCTTTTTGCATGTATTTTTATATATTTTAGCCATTTCTTTTTGTATGGTTTTATTAATGGTTTCCGGAGATGAATTTATAAACAGTTACAAAAACGCTATCAAGGGCGTCTCTCACTCAATTCTTACTGCTGCAGGTCCTAAACAAAGATTGATAATATATACCAATTGACTAAGATCGAATAATTTCTAATAATTTTAAGAAAATAGTGAGAATACCAAGGTTTGTAGCCAGTCAGAGACTCGCAAGGTTTTGGGGTGGGACGTTTTGCCTTTATTGCACATTTGAATATAAAATAATAGCTAAATTTGTTAAAACTTCGAAAACTATATTAGCATGAAAATTGGTATATATATATTTTTTTAATCACCTTATGCAGGGATACCAAAATGTTACCAACATAATTTTTCACGACTTTTCTTAAATAAATAAATAAATAAAAAAAAACTTTCCTTGGAGGGCTGTTTTACCTGGTTATAGATATACAATAATGTCTCTAGTGTTGGCAGGGTAATTTAATCTATTACGTATTTTACTTCACTCGCAACTTTTCTTTCCCACTTCTGGTTTCACGTGTGATATTCACATAAAATACTTTTCAAGTGACTCCATCTGTTATTCTTAATTCAAACTAAGCATTGATATCAACTTACAGAAATAATTAAGCAAGCATTTGTAGTTATTTAACCCGCAAATTGAATTGAACTTTTATTTATGTCCTTCAGGAACCTAAGATAGGGGAGGGGAAAGGTTGCAGGGAGGTGTCGGCCAGAACCTAAGTTGAAGGCACCATCCCGGAATGAGCCTGGTGTAACTGAGGAAAACCCTTGTAAAAAAATATCCAGGTTGGTCAGCCGCTTAGATTGAAGCCAGGACCTCCCGAATGCTAAGCCAACGCTTTACCACTGTGCCGCTCAGTTTTATTTCGTAAAGAGGTTGCCATTATTATTTTTACCACTTCCTATGTTCTGGTCCTCAGGCTCGGCCGGAAGTGGTCAACATTCATTTATCTATTTTTTTTTGTTTGTTATAAATATTCATAATCTGATCTAAGGTGACACAGCGATTATGATGTATACACAGGTTCATAAAAATGAAATAGATAATCCTGCAACACTGGATAAATACACGTGGCAGCCATAAAATATGGAATATTTATTTTAAATCTATATCGGATATAGGTTTAGTACTGCTATATTGTCCAAATTATCGCATATAAAAAAGCATACTTGTCGTCCATTTTCAATGAATCGGAGTCTACGCTATATAATATGATTTTTTTTTTTTGTCATGGATATGTGTAATATACTTGCTTCATTTGTTTTTATAAAGCTTCGGACGCTAAACCTTTTCACAGAAAAGCTTTTGTAAAGGCTGTTGAATTTTTGTAAGGGCTTTCGCCCTTCAGGAGTGTTTGGCTCAGGGCAAAATATTAAAAGGTTTATTGCATTCTATATTGTACAAATATTGCAAGATAATATTTTGTGGTTTCTTTTCTTTTCTTTTCTCTCTCTTTCTTTGATATTACCTGGATCTTTGGCCTGAAGTTTTGTAACATTTTTATGAAACCATATTTTTGTAATTTTAGCACATGAACACAATCAGGGTTTATGTTCAAATGACCAATAAGAGTATTTTATTCAGATCCGAAGCCAAAAAGGAGCTTAGAGGTGTCCGCCCCATCTGAAGTTTTCTAGGATCTACTTGTGAGTTGTGACCCTGCACCCCTAAATTTTCCGTGTTCCCCTACAGGTCGGTAAGGTCGTGAACTTTGAATCGGCAATGGGCAGACCGTGGGTTTGAGTCCCACGGCAGGCCATCCTGACTATGACTATCCAGGTTTTGCCCAGTTTTATTAGGATAATGCTGGAATAGTACCTCTGTTAAGGCCATGGTCCATACCTTCCTTCTAAGCCATCGCTGAGGGATGTCATCCCCAGATGTGATAGACTTAGGCCAAACGTTGACAGAGTAAACCTTAATAGAAAATTAAAAACGGAGGCACAGGCCGTTGCTGTCTCATTTCCTTTCGGCTGAGAAGAATGCTCATCGAGGAACGTCATCCATTCGTTACACTCCATTATACTGAAAATATTTATTGACTTTAAAACAGCAGACAAACTTAATACAACATTTCTTGCAGGGAATTTTAAAGAATGTATGTGTGTGCTTTTTTAAGGTCGATGAGTTCGATTTTAAAAACATAAAATTTAAAATCCCGAAATACAAGGTGATGGGAGCACGAACTCAATTAACATCCGATTTTCCTTAAATTTGGTGATGCCAAAAGGTCTGAGTTTTCTTCTGAAGTCAAAAACATTGTGAATTCCAAAATTCCAAGATGACGCCAGCGCGAAACAGCTTCATTTTAAAATATCATCGGATTTTCGTTAAATTTTTGTACCTGGGGAATTCTGAACAGCATCAAAATTAATTCTGAAATTACTAATTTTGACTTTCAAAATGAAAAGATGCAGGGTAAATCTCTGTTTTGAATAAATATTTAAAAATGAAAACGCAACTAAGGAAATAAAAGTAAAACATTAAACGTTTTTTCTTTCTTTTTTGAATTATTATTTTGTCCTATTTTTATTTTAAGCTTTTTGTGTGCTGTTTTGTATTATTTTTGTAGTTAACCTAGTGTTATTATATTTGTCACATTTTAAATTTTGGAATATGTCCAGTTTAGGGTAATCAAGTTGAATAAACCTAAGCTGACCTAAACTTATGATTTAAAAGCTTGAGTAGAATAAAAGGCTTACCCTAATCTGGAAAAGAGCGTAAATTTATGTGTCCAAAATCAAGTATTTTTAACCAAAAATTTAAGCTTTGAGTACATACTAACTCTTGTTTGTGTTACTATTTTTTCCATTATATTATTTCTGCTACTTTTTTATTTTAAAATATTTTTTCGTATAATTTAAATTATAATTGAAACTGTATTTTGTTTATCACACATTTGAATTTTGGAATAATTCCAGTTTAGGGTAATCATTTAATCAAGTTGAAATAACCTAAGCTGACCTCCCTTTATGAAACAAAAGCTTTTTTGAAATAAAGGCTTATTTACCCTAATCTGGAATAGAGCCTAAATTTATATGTTCAAATTCAAGTATTTTTAACAAACAATTTAAGTTTTCAGTACATAGAATAATTTATAATATTTGTTTCTTTTCTTGTCAGGTCCAAACGGCTGTCCGAGGCGGCGAGGGAGGCAGACATATACGCGTTTCCAAACACTGGAATTAGAGAAGGAATTTCACTTCAATCATTATTTAACCCGACGACGACGCATCGAGATTGCCCATGCTCTATGTCTTACGGAAAGGCAAATTAAAATTTGGTTTCAAAATCGACGAATGAAGCTCAAGAAGGAGTTGCGGGCGGTTAAAGAGATCAACGAACAAGCAAGAAGAGAGCGAGAAGAACAAGATAGGTTAAAACAACAACAACAGGAAAAACAGGTCAAACAGGAACAAAATTGTCACGACCATATAAAAAGCCAAAGTGGAGCGGATAAAGCCAGTGATCTCGTAAAAGGTGTTACTAAGCCTACATAAGAAGAATATTACGTGAATTTTTAAACGTTAAGGCAAAAAAAACAAAATTAAGAACAATTTAAAACAAAACAGGAAAAATAAAATCACTTCTTTATCATCCTCAGCCCTCCCTTTATCGCCCCTTCCCCAAATCAGACCCATCATAACTCAAAAGTTGACCAATTATCATCTTGGTCTCCTCAAAAGAAAATAGTTCAAGACAGAAAAAAACGTTGAAAGATGTCGCTACTTGCCGAAATACTTGCAATTGAAACCTCCCCCCGGCCCCGCCCTCGATCTCCCTGCTATCAAATACTGCAAACGCCTGAAGAGGATAGAAGAAATCCAAGGAAACAATAGGCTTGTTATGGTAATAATCCGCGATGTGAAAACTTTGTTTTTAAAATATTTTGACAGCATTCGTCTTCATAACATTTTTTTTTGTCGTCGTTAATATTTTACGTGACAGTTTTTTACGGCAGCTTAAACTGCAGACAGTTTATGTATAAAATATACATTTATTTTATTATTATTATTATTGTAGTTATTATAATAATTATTATTTTATATTAAAATTGAGACTTTCGTTTTCTCTGCCGTTAGAGAAATCGTTTCGTTATATATATTTAAAAAAAAAAGGACATCATTTGATTTGAGTGGTGTTACCTTTCTTCTTCATGAGGTAGTTTCGTTTCAAGTGTGTTCGAAGGAACTTCTACAAAAAAAAAAATTTGTCAAAAGGCTTTCTTGCCATGTTTTGTTTTTGACTTTTTAAGTGCCAGACGTTTAACTACGATGAAGGTACCTTGTTTAAGATTGCGTCGCCTGTTTTTTTGTTTTTTTAAAGTTCTTCGTGAAGGGGACAGAAAACTGGATATTGTCAATACATTTTTTTTTCTGTGAACGTTAGTGAAGAGATTGTGGTGATCGTGCGCTTAAACGCTATTCTTTTTTTTTTTTTGTAAAAAAAAAACTCGTCATAGTTGTGTATTAAAAGGAAGTGGTGATGTTTGCTGTCTTCATGGTACATTACAGAAAGTTTCTTTTGAGCTACAAGATTGTATTTGATCACGAAATTAATTATTTTTCGAAAGTAAACACACACCAGAAGCTGCTAGAATTGCCTTTAAAACAAGAGATTACTAAAAATATGACGGTAGATATTCTGTTTCTCTAATCGAGTTTACTTCAGTTTTTGTTTTGATTACTTCTCAGATAATATATATATATATTTTTAACAAATCCAGTCATTTCTGTCATAGTGCAATGAAAAAAAAAACCATCAACAGTGCCCAACTCTTAATTGTTTAAATAATTGTTAAAAGTGTTTACAAACATTTGAAACAATTTATGTGACATTTGTTTTGTAATATATCTGATTTACATCCACATAAATTCATTTTTTCACTGATAAGTTTATCGGTTAAACAGAAATTAGAATTACGCAGTGCTAAAACACGAAACAAATATGATAAGTTTGTGTCGATATTGTGCCAAGTGTTTTTTTTTTTCAGTGTATGTATGATGTGTGCGATTTGAAAGTGTCCACTGTGTTTTTTTTTCTTCCTTTGTGGCTACTCATCTTACAAAATGTGTCGTACAGCAAGTATAAACAACAACAACAACAAAAAAGCAGTGTCATACCCTGAAAGATACCTTAACCCTTGCCATGAATATCCTACCAAACCCAAATATCACCTTCAATAACATGAAGAAAAATATATCAATCATTTTACATGATAAAAAAAAAAAAATAATAATAATAAAGAAACAAGATATGGAATTGATATGAATTCTCTAGTACATATACGTAATTTTGTGTCAGGGTAGATTGTATAGGGATGTGTGATCAACTTGAGTGTAAGATAAGTATTTAAGCAAAACACAAGAATTTATGAATAATACTATACTTTGTTTAATATTTAACAATTCATTTTTCATACTTAACAAATCCAAGAGCAGTCTTGTTTACTTTTTAAGCGTGTTTGTGTGTGTGATTCTTTTTTTAAAAAAATGACAAAAAAAAGGGAAGAAAGAGATTTGCCATTAAGAGTATAATTTTTTTTTGTCTTCAGCAAAAGAGAAAAAGAACAGAGCTTTAAAGTACGTACATACATATATATATATATAAAAAAAATACTATATATTCTATGACATATATTTCGAGTTTTAAGAATAAATGAAAGAAAAAAAATCTTGTGTAGGTTGACTGTACACAAATCTTGTACAAGCCAGAAACAAAGACAACTGAAGTATCCGTAATATAAAAAAAAAACAACTAATAGTTTATAAGGTTATTTAAAAACAATTTAATGTAGCTATCATTCCTACGTACGTAACTAGAGCGTAAGTGTTTTAAAAAAAAACTATATAAAAGGAAAAAATGTGTCTTCTTGCTGTAAATGAATTTCGTAGTTTCTAGAAGGAAAAATCACTCTACTACCTAACTAACTTCAAGAAATATATATAAGCAGACTGGACAATTCTAATCCGAACAAATATTTATTATTTTTGTGTTGAACAAACAAGAACAATGTCAATGTTAGCTCCATGTCTAACCACGAGAGAACTGAGTATGAAAACCATATCGTAACTTTAAAAATGCAACAAAAACTTCGGTATTTTTTTTTTCTTTCTGTTTTGAGTGCAACGAAAGTTCGAATGTACAGTATATTCACATGTGTAACAAGCAAAAAAATGTTTCCTTTTTCATATTATATCGTCTTTCGTGGTTGGAATGTTGCGTGTAGTTACCATACATATATGTGTGTAACTTTACTGGTTTGTAATCCATCTTGATGTTAGTTTTTAAGCTATACATGGGCTACTTACTACCTGTTCGTTGTACACTAATCAATCTTCGAGTGAAAGTTAGGCCTAGGCGACTTCTTCTTCTTTTTTTTTTAATGTTTTGGTTTTGTTATATAAAGAAAAATCATATCGTCTCTCTCTCACTCTCGGTCTTTCCATCTTTTATGTACCATTACACATACCCAACCTTAAGTGAAAAAGACCTATATATTTTTTTAACTTTGTGTACAAAGGATTGAATTAATTTTATTGTGAAAACAACTTTTTTCAGTGACTTAAATTGTGTACACAAAATTCTTGTTTAGCTCTAGATAGATATTGTTACTATTAACTTGGACTTTATTTGGAAAAGTCAACACATCTCTTGGCACCTCAGATCCATAAACATTGTTTTAAATATGAGTAGGATGTATTCACTGATTATCTAGTTGATACTTAACATATTACGGTAAATTCGATGAATTGAAGATAGGGCATAATAATGAAAGCCCACATTTAGTTAATTTTGAATTTATTGGCCGGGATGGGGTGGGAAAGAGGATATTGGAAGGTAGTAGATCACGACTTATCTATTAGGTACTATCCCGGCATTTGCCTTGTGTGACAGGAAAATAAAGCGGCAACGGCCCGTTTACGTTCCATAGTTAACACGTTCACCCGGTATATATATATTAGCACTTGAAAGTTCCATGTAAGTACAATTTCTTATGAATTATTATATCTAAATTGGCTGCACCTCTGCTATCTGTTGAGAAAAGCCTCTACCACTTTTCCAAAATGACAGACAAAAAGCTAAAATTCATGTTTCACAATATTGAGAATTGTCATTATTTCTTCTCCGAGGTGTCATCCAGATTTAAAGGAAGTGAAAGATGATAGTGCTTATTATGTAACGAAAGTAAGAGTACTGTTGTTATTGCTCAAAGTAAGTGTTTTTTTAGATCTCCTCCCTTAACGTGGAGCAAGCGCGCTGCTAGGGTCAAGTGTCCTATAAGCTGATTGTTGAGTGTCGGGTTCGACTGGATGCAAATAGAAGTTTTATTCACATCACTTGTCTCAAAGTAGATATAATTATTAAAGTTTTACTTCCAATTTGTTGTGTTTTAAATTGAAATATCGAAACGATAATTTCATAACGTTTGCAGTTAAATAGGCATAATGTTCTTTTAGATTCGAATTAATCATATTGACCAGAATTTCGTATACCATGTTAGATGGAATTGTTCGTAGTGTTTTGTTCCCTAGATTTATATCGCGGAAATGTGGTTGTTAACATGGAACAAACAACGAGTCTTTTTTTTTAAATAATAATATCTATGCCATTTTTGCTCTGTCGTAACTTTATTTTGTATGGGCCATCCTAGTAACTTTTGGTTTCGGGCCTTCAGAATTATCCGTCACGTTCTAGTTATAATCCACAATCACAAGCGTCCATGCCTCTGCCGGGATTCGAACCCGGGACCTTTAAATCGTTGGCCTAACGGTTGTGTTTGAATTTATTTGTGACCTTTAGGCATCCACGGCTCAGGCCGGGGTAGGGGAAGGGACAGGATGTGGAAAGGAGTCGGCAAGGGCCTAATTGAAGGTACCATCCCGGCATTTGCCTGGTGTAAGTGTGGGGAAAACCTCAATCAGGATCAAGATGGTCCATCTCTGAGATCGAAATCAGGACCTCTCGAATGAGAAGCCAACATTTTACCACAGAAAATATGGTCGCTCGGTACGTGTAACAACGCTCTTTTTTTGTGGATAAAATCCTTGTGTAGAGTACGAAAATACGCTCAAATCCTGGAAAATAAATGCAGTTCTATGATTATTATTCAATTATGTCTTGTGTATTGGTTACACCTTCCTTTAGGGAATTAAAGTGAATATCCAAAACTGGTCAACAAAGTCTGAGGTGCCAAAAGACACAGCTTTATTTACTATTCCTGCGGAACTTTCATTACAATACGTTACATCATTCTTGAGGATTAATAGTATCTAGTGTCTATTATGATATGTAGTTGAATGAATCATAAAACAATCTTTCCCAACATGGCCACTCTTGGAACTTTCCCTTAATTTTGTACAAATAATAAAAAAACATCTTTTCATATGTAAAATAACGACGTAGCTGTTACAAAATTAATTTTTTTTTTTGAACATTGCCCAATATTGTAAACAAACGAGATGTAATTACTAATGCTCAATTAATTGTAATCGTAGACATCCTTGGAAGGTATGTATCTTGTCTTGCCCTGTGCTCTCTGTAGTGTTTAGAAGTATTTACTAGTAAGAATAAGAGAATGCTTGTATGAATCTATTGCTAGTTGCATTTCTCGCTTGATAAGCCGTATTAAATAATAATGACATACCATTAAAATGTACATGTACTCTTTTGTTTTGATAAATTTACATCGTTTTGCAAAACAAAAGTTGCCAAATTCGACAGTCAAAGCTCGAGAAATACCTGTGTTAGCGTATTTTCTTTCACTGTTAATCATGTGCAATACAATTAAAATTAAAGCTTTGTGCGGTTATAAAATAATAAAAAAAAAAGTTTTGTTGTCGAATGCTTTGTTAAAATCTATGATAAAACTTGCATATCACATTTTGCAATAGATTATTTTTTGTTGATTAATATGGAAGTGGCAATTTAAAGAAAATGAAATATCCAACATCTATTCATTTGTTATATCTATTCTTCATTTTATTGTAATGAATTTGTTGGCTGTTTCTTTACATCTGTGGTGGAAGACAAAGGAACCACCCTAAAAAAAAACATACGATCTATGCTTCCAAAGTTAAATTGTTCATCGTGTTAAAATTAAGCAACAGAGTTCTGGTTTTTTTTTCTAAGAAAAATAACTTTTATTACGTGTTGACATATTGTATCTATGTTTCTATATAATTGATGAATCATTTTTTTTTATTAAAGCGAAATTTCCGCCGAAACTTTATTGCATTATATGAGTATTGTCTTTTTTTTCGCTTCTGTAGAAACACGTGAATATCAGCTTCGCTTAAAACAAATCCATTTCTTCTTATACTTTCGATTCCACAAAAGATTACCTCATAATCAGCTCACTCTAATTTAGTATATCACATCGATACGTTAAGTGTATGAAGTTTTTTTTAAAAAAAATTCTATTATAGTTGCACTATTTGAAAATAATAAAACATATTAATTTACTCCAAGAGAAGTAAGTTTAATTTGATACTGATTTAACTGATTGGGCAAAAAGTTGGACCTTTTTTTTTTTTTGGTGAAACTGGATGTACATGTGTGCTATTCCAATGCCAAATAGTACTATGACAATTTGAATGAAAATATTATGTGTTTTAAGATTATTATTTCGCAGTTTATTTCATATGTAATTTGGCTGTTAAGTATTGATCCTGCCTAATGTCATTAATCCATGTTTCTATTGGAAAAAATAGTTTGTTTCTGTTATTGTTTTAAAGTATAAATTATAGTAAGCATTTGATCGCGCGGAATATGCCTTGTATTATTGTGATAATAATACTATTCAGAAAAATTTTTCTTTGACAAATTCGGAACAGTTTCTTAAGGGGAAGTTATTGTATTAAATTAAACAATTCTTTATATTATCATAAGAACGAATGCCCTTTATGCTTTACATAATTATTTGGATGTTAATTTTGCATAAGTTTGTTACAGTAAATATTTTTACAATTCTTTTTTACTAACTGAAAGTTTTACTAGTTTTGCAGTGCGATTTTACCGGTGAACAGTGGCGGTTCCAAACATGTACGAAAATCTTTTCATGAAATATATCTAATTTCATTTAAATAAATATACTGCGAATTATATTCTTACAAATCCTTACAAATCATACAAAATATCTAAATATATCAAAAAGTGGATTATCATTATTTAGTGGATAATGATATCAAAATGCTTATCCGGTATGCTTGTGAGAACAAAGGCTTATTCTTGAGATTTACCATTTGAGTGAATTGCCTTACCTTAATCACAGAATCAAGGAAAAACACACGATCCTGCCATTGCAATTAAAATGTACCGTCCTGAAAGTTTACTCATAAGCTTGAGAGAGAATATAGTCAGTTTGTCCGTTTCATGGAATCAAAACAATTATTCCCAATTCGGACCGATTTTAAATGGATCTTCTGTTAGGCAATAAAAGAATTAACAAAAAAATTAAGAAATAATTGTTCTGATAAAATTAGTGATATATTTCAAAATTATTTTTCTTAGGTTTTTTTGTGTTGTTTTTCGGATTTATCGGTATTGACAGCGTGATACCACTGTTTCAAGTATGTAAGGTAAGTCTAAGTGTAGCCAGAGCTTTATGGCCGCCACTGTTGGTAACAATTCCGCGTATTAAACAAATGCTTATCTTAAAAAGCTGCCGGATTAAGAAAATGATATACAACTTTTACCAAAGATCTTAAAATCATGGTTTCTTTTTTCTTTAGAAATTAAAAAGCACATTTTTTAATTTTATTTTCGTATTTTTACCGTACTCTTGTGTGTTAAAATACATGTAAAGACAAAATTTACATGAAAAATATTAAAAATTTCCAAGTATTTTCTTTTTTAATTTCAAAATATGATTTACCAGAAAAAAAATATTACAAATCAAAAAAGTAATATAATAATGATGAAAATAAAAATTGAGGTAATTGTTCTGTAGAAAAACAACGGTTGCATTCATTGTATATTTATCGTTCAATTTAAAGAACAAAGCAAGAACAATATTTAAAAAAAAACTAAAAAAAAAGGAAATTCAGCCATGTGCGACGCTGACTTGACAATAGTCTGAGGAGCACATCGAAAGCTTGACTTAATTCAATTTAAAATTTACTAAAGATTTTTGTAATTTCATTCACAGGAGTAACACCAACGAAGTTGTACAGTAAGACAAACCTTTCTTCTTGCACATTTTTTTTTTTTTTACATATTGTGCCAAAACTGAGAATATAAATTTTTCCTTATTGCGTGCATGTACTCTGAGCAATCACTAAAAATCACTTTCTTTTTTGTCTAGCTGTTAGAACTTAGTGGTAGATCGTCAATGTCAACACGTTCTTTGCTTAGCCTGTGATAGAGAACCTATTTGGTTCACGTATACGTTTTCCGAAGTCAACAAAAGAATTAAAAAGTTAAAAAAAAATATAAGAATTAAGTGGACCTAATGACATTATTTCTACGAAAAAAAAAATATATAGATGTAGTGAAAGTTTAAAGATTTTTTTTTCTTCAAGTCTTTAAGGACACAAACTTCTCGAAACCGAATTAAATTGCAACTTAAAAAGTAAACGAAATGTCGCTGTACAAGTGGCAAAATATAAATTAGCTTGTGTGTAAGTGCGTACTAATATATATACGAAAAATATATGTATATGATATAAATAATAACGCCTCTTTAATCATTTCCATCGTTTGTGGAAATAACAGAAATTACTAAGCGATATTGGTCACGTAAAAAGGTATATTGATTATTTCCACAAGCAAATTCATAAGTAGATAATGAAAAATAATTAAAAAATTATATCTCCTTGTGTTACTGAGAGAGAGACCTAACCTTTTTGCTTGTAGCAGGAATAATACCTTGTGGAACACCTTTTAACTAAGTGATTTTTGTAGGCGTGTATAACGTGTATATGTTTGTCTGTTTGTGTGTATGATTGCATCTACATGAAGGTATGTTTGTTTGTATGTGTGTAAGTATGTGTATATATACGTATATATGTTCCCTTATGTGAGAGTGTGTGTGGGAGTTATAGACTGTGTGAGTCTGCGCGCGCGCTGCTGCCTAATTGACGTACACTGGCTTTGTTTTCGTGTGGAAATTCATGTTATTTTATACATTCATATAATTAAATATATCTATATATGTTTTCACCTTTCATACGATTGTCTTTTATTGTTTTCTGCAGTGTTCAGTCTTTTAAAGTATCTTCTTGTGTAATCCATTATAACACGGCATGGGCGTGGTTGTTAATAAAGAAGGAATTAAGTGCGTAGAGAAGATCTTATATATCATATAGGGTCTATGTATACACTGTATACATCAAAATCACATGAGTATTTGTATCGCAAGGCACTCATGAAAAGAACAACAGTAATACTAATACAAATTATGACGTATTTTATGGTGTAGACCGAAGTAAAGGTAAAGCGGATACTAACAGACGTTCTTTCAGTAGCGAAAAATTCTCTGTATTCCTGATTAGTATCGAACTATATACTGTAAAAATTAATGTGTTTATATCACTGTCATGTAAGAGCCAAGAAAATTCAAATACGAAAAGGGCAAGAGCTACAACCACGACTCTTAAAAAACAAGTATACCTCGAATATGTAAATTAAGACAAGAATACGAAAAAGGAAAACACAAAGAAACAAAAATTATTAATGTTTATTTCTACGTACATTGTGTTTAACCCATTATAATATATATGTACACGTATATAAGATATACATAACGAATATATATATAATGCTCTACGATTTTTGTGTATTATTAAAGAAATTGATATGTTTGTGAGAGATAAAATGCATAGCGTATTGAACACTAATCGTATCTTGTACATATGTAATTGTTTTTTGTATTGTTATTGTTATAAATAAATAAGAAAAAGCAAGAGAAGTTAAGTACTCTTTTCCACTTAACACGATTTTTTTTGTGGCTTAAGTTTATCCTTTCTTTGTTTTTTTATATATAAAAAAAGAAATTGTATTCTCACTTGAAAGTAGACGAATTGTCATTCCCGGTTAATACATCAGCTCGTAAGTTTACTGTTGTATTATTATTATTACTACTGCTTCAGAAGCCAATTGGTAGCTTTAATTATTACTGTGGAATTTTCATTACTAAGATAAAGAAAATAAGTTTCAAGGAATTATTATATTGGCAGCTGTACGTTAACAATGTTTGTCTTAAATAGTAGTTAAATATTAAGTTTAATAGGTCTTGGGTCAGTTTTCTCTTTAGCAACGAAAAGTTTGAATATTAAGTTTACAGTCATGTCTAGTTTTTTCTTACATGCAGCAGCGACGAGTTTGAATATTAAGTTGAACAGGTCATTTGCCATTTTATTCTTAAATGTAACAGCAAAAAGTTTGAATATTAAGTTTAATGGGTCATTTGCAATTTTTCTTAAATGCAGCAGCAAAAAGTTTGAATATTAAGTTTAACAGGTCATTTGCAATTTTTTTTTCTTAAATGCAGCAGCGAAAAGTTTGAATATTAAGTTTAACAGGTCATTTGCAATTTTTTCTTAAATGCAGCAGCAAAAAGTTTGAATATTAAGCTTAACAGGTCATTTGCATTTTTTTTCTTAAATGCAGCAGAAAAAAGTTTGAATATTAAATTTAACAGGTCATTTGCCATTTTTTTTTTCTTAAATGCAGCAGCAAAAAGTTTGAATATTAAGTTTAACAGGTCATTTGCCATCTTTTTTCTTAGATGCAGCAGCAAAAAGTTTGAATATTAAGTTTTAACAGGTTATGTGTCAGCTATTTTTAACGTAGCAGCAACAAAAAGGGTATGAATATGCTTGTTGCTCAAAAATGAGACGGAACATTTCCTCTTATTAAATATACTGTGGAGTTAAAGATTTTGTTTTGTCAAAAAAAATCACACGTTGTGTTGCCTTTTGAAGGATACGTTATCTTTACTGTGCAAACAATGACAAAAGCTTGGTAATAAATGTTTACGTATTACTTTACCTCATGATAATAGTAATCTTTTATTTTGCTTTGTAATGTACAAAATAAGTATTAAGAAAACTCTCAGTCCTTTGTCTGTGTAAAAGAAAATATCGATATATATAGGTTCTTGTAGACCGTGTATGGTTAACAGCTAACTTATGTTGTCTTTTTTTAAATGGCTATAGTTGAAACTAAAAAAAAAACATGGATCTTGTCTGAGTTTATTACCGTCCCCTGTAATTGTATTTTGTATATATACGTATATTAACGATCATTTTAAGGTTGTGTTAAAAATTACTTTCTCGTAATGTATATTGTTTCCTTTTCGAATAAATTTCCCGGTGTAATTCAGTGCGTCTTGACGTGTATGCGTAGTGTCACATTTAAGACAAAAAAAAAGAAAAGTATGTGCTTTTTTTTTCGAAGTGTTAGTTGGGCTAGACACGTTTTTTGATGTGAAAAAAAATAATACCAAACTACCCTTTATATATACATAATTAAAAAAATGAAATAGTAGGGTGATTGTTCATGTTTCATATGCCAACAAAGTAATTATTATTAAGAAAAAAAAAGAGAAGTAATTGTAATCCTTTATGAAAGAAGTGAATGCCGTGCTTTAATACCTTTCATGAAAAAAAATCTTTTTCTCTATTTAGTGGATGCAGTTCAAGACTGTAGTAGAGTATAAGTTGTGTAAATAAAGGTTTAGAAAAGTACATCTTATTCATATGTAGTTTTACTTGTTCATACAGTTCCTTACTAACAAACCATGGTTGACGCCTTTTTAAAAAAAAAAATCCCTTTCGGTAGCCCTACAGGCTGAGGTAGATTTCGAAGTTTCGCTGGGAGCCGGGGCTCGCCCCCCAACTTCAGTGCTTTTGAGAGGATGCGCCTCCTTTATCTTAACCAAAATCTCCCTGCAGCACTACACCACCACGGAGTACATCTTCACCCTCTCACGGTTGGCTGCGCCCCCAAAGGGAAGATTTGCCCCATTTATTGTAACCTACTCTTGGTCATACACCTTCATTGAAAATTTCGTTTCTCTACCTTCAATGATTTGGAAATTGGGTTTTTGGGGCGGCCATTTTGGATCCAAGTTGATGACTTTTTGATTGTTTTCTTATTTTGTCGTGACCTACTTGTGATAGTACAACTTCAAGTAAAATTTCATTGATCCAGCTCAAAAGGTGTGCAAAATATGATTTTGGGCGGTCATTTTGGATCCATGATGGCGACTTTTCCCAAATGTTGTGATATTTCCCTAAGCTACTCGTCATAATGCACCTTTATGCCAAATTTCGTATCTCTAGCTCAAACGGTGTGGAAAATGGATTTTTAGGTCCGCCATTTTGGATCCAAGATGGCGTCTTTGAACTCATTAGGTAACATTTTCAGTTAGTAAATGCCAAATTCATGTTGTACCTTTATGCCAAATTTGATTTCAATAGCCCCAGCGGTTTAGGCTGTGTATTCTATACAACAATGGGTTCGGCGGCCATTTTGGATCCAAGATGGCGACCGATTTTGCTCATTAACGAACTTAATCGAGCTATTAAGCCTAGAAACAACATATAAATATTTGGTTCAAATATCTTCAAAATTATGGCCGCTAGCGTGTTAATATATACATATACACTTTCATATCGTACCGATCTCAATAGGTATATTTTCTTCGAAATCTACCTAAAAAAAAAAGACAGAGAGAGAGAGAGAGATCTATGAACAGAAAAATTTCGATTATTCATATTCTCCATCCCTTTCACTAAAAGAATCGATTTAGAGCATCTCAAATTTTCAAGCTTTCTGATCGTTTCCGGGAACCGAATATTTCTAAAAGGGAAGAGTACCCAAACGCCTATTTTTTTTTTTTTATTTTTTAGGATGCTCGTAAAAATTATTGTTAATACTCACGACAAGAATGAAAATTGCATTAACTTTTACCAATTTTAAAGTATAAATATATTCTGACTCGACAGTAATTTCGTCCGTAGAACGCGACCAGCAACAAAACAAAAAATGTCTCTTTGAGAAAAGATGGATCCAAATTTCGCCCACTGGCTGCTGTCACAAAAAAAAAACTATAATGAATGAAACATTTTTTTTTTTAAATCACGAGAAATATGGCCAGTGTCACTTT
This sequence comes from Lepisma saccharinum, assembly GCA_022664845.1. Taxonomy (NCBI): domain Eukaryota; kingdom Metazoa; phylum Arthropoda; class Insecta; order Zygentoma; family Lepismatidae; genus Lepisma; species Lepisma saccharinum. The sequence continues at coordinate 140,257 of JAGDQP010000075.1, forward strand.
TCTAAAGAAAAAGTTGTAAATAGAGAAACTTTAATTCATAGTAGGTTCAGAACACGAAATTGGGGGGGGGGGATAGATTTCACCTTTAAGCCGCTCTCTAGTTATTGCAGCCAAATGTTACAAGTGAACAATGGATCTTTATGTTATTTATACCAACACAGTTTTCCTGAAACCAAATGTGACATATTCTGAATGTAACCCACTTTTCACCCTTATTTTCAATCCTTTACTAATGGGACACACTGTATCGTGATAAGTGATAAATTCAGTACTTGCTGTATAACTACAGTGGTCATCTTCTTTGCTGTCGCTGCTTGATAAAGACCTCTAGTTTTGCTTATTTATTTCTCTCGCGTTGTTAGATGTGACAATATAATTGCCAAATAGCAAATATATTCACTGAATTTCAGTTTGTTAATTCACTGTCTTCATGTTCTGCAATGCGTTGTGTTAAATTTAGGGATTGAAAATTTTGACGCATCAGGTAAGCGAAATTAGGACCCTTTTAACACTGTGAAATGTGTTTCTCCATACACAAGGGCAAAGTTTTTTCCCGCCAAAGAATCAATATATATTTTAGCTCACTTATCACTAACCAAGCATGGTTGTCGTTACCAGTATAAAACTTGAAAGTTTACTGAAACTCGTATGCAAAGTGGGGACCACTGCAGAATTCCCGCAATTAGAAAAACTTCAAACGAACACGAGAGACACAATGCAAACCACGCCCTTAAAAACTTGAGAGATTACTGTTCGCGCGTTACTTCGGACATGACGATCGATTGTAATAATTTCAAACTTATACTAATTGAGAAATCTGTGAGGAAGAAATTAGGCGAGTAGGTAGAAAGTAACTTCCCTCTATTTGTGGCCCGAAAGTTTGACCTGAGTGAAAGTATAATATCAGTATGGTTTGCTCCGCAGTTAGCCTAGTGGTTAGTGCGCATGTTGGTGGTTCAAAAACTGTGCGGTTTCATAGTATTCTAGACTGGTTCGGAGAACACTACGAAAAAAAACATGTCCCGTCCCACGTTTCGAGTTGAATAAATACTATTGTAGTTAGGCAAATGTCAATAGCAATTCAGAATAGTAATAGCAGTTTGTAGGAGTCTATATAATCGCACCCGAAAAAAAAAAATGCGCATTTTGTCACCGGTAATTTTAACAGCAAAATATGAGCAACCAGGTAAATTGTCACAGAGTGTAAGAATTTACACAACAGTTTTGACACTATGCGCAGAAACAAACAAGGCAGAATTTAGCAACTGTAAAGCATTTTATAATTACAATAATTATTGTTATGAGAGAATTGTTAAAGAAACAACAAATATAAAACTTTGTGGTAATGATTTCAACAAAGGAACAAAGCTTAGTTAAAAAAAAACTTTTTAAATACATACTTTTCTTAAACAATTTGTACTAAAATGTAAAAAGAAAAATGTTTATGCATGACTAAAAACAAAAGTATGGGGCACGCTCTCATATACAGTCACTTTATAAATTCTTGAATTGGCCCCTATACTTTTATTTTTAGTCATGCATAAACAAAATTATTTTTTACTTTTCAGTACGAATTGTTTAAGAAAAGTATGTCTTTAAAACGTTTTTTAAAATTATTTCCGTTTTCGGATACTTTTTTTTTTCAAGCTAATGTTTTGTGACCTAAATCCTAAAGTGTTCTGCAACAAGTGAAACGGAATATCATTGCAGGCTAGTATTTATTTTAGGGTAACGAAGTCTATATTTAATAAATAAAATATGGTTTTCAGATATATAAATCTATGAAAGAAACAATGGGTTATTGTATTGCCACCCGACTTACGTCGCTGTGCATAGTTTCATCGTTGTATGACGTCGGTATACGAGTTAAATTAACGTTGCACGATTTGAGGACATCACGAACCATTGTGAACTAAAGAAAAGTATGTAAGAAAAAAGTACATAAGCTTGGAATACAATTCTGAGACAAAAGAAAATCGAATGTTCGTATTATTTACGTCCTTTGTATGTCCGTGACAATTAGATGATGATTTCGTGCACTCTGAAGTACCGATTTTCCTCCGCGACAAACGTTTCATATTTACCGTTCATTTATCGTCCTTGTCATGTGTACAAACGGTGTGGAATGACTGGATCGACCATACTGACAGTTTTTTCAGGGCTTTTTTTCCGCAGTTATATCAGGCCAATGTCGGGATGGTACTTTAAACTTAGGCTTCGGACGACTTCTTCCCATTTCATTATTCTATTCTAAGCCGGCCTTAGCCATAGATGCCTAAGTTCATAAATAAACTTTGAAAATCAGGAGTTTTACGCTCTCAAAACAAGCGTCCACTTTGGCGTCATTTCAAGCTTTTAAATTAGTCGATATTCATGAAAACAGAGCGAGCTTAAAACATGTGTGTAAGTACTTTTAACAAGAACCCTTTCTTTCTATACACCTCTCCTACGTATTTTTAATGTTAGCACTTACGCATCCACCATTTACATGAGGTGCGCTGAGAGAAGCATTTTCAGAACTCAGATTCGATCAAACAGGCAGTTCAACACGCCTGGTACTTTCTGTGTGTTATGAATTCGGTCACTTGACATCAACTTGTCCATTTTCCGTTGCTCTGTCGTAAATTGGTTTTTATTTTGTAATTTTCCATATCCTGGTAATTATATCCTTTCTATAGAATCTGATCTCCAGTGCGTCATACGTTGGAGTCAGTTATCTGAGTTTCATTATTAACCAGTGGCGTTTTGTCCGTTTGGGAATGAAGGAACTTCCTGCAGGCAAAGAATATAGATGATTCTGTAAATAACTTCCACAGAAAAAAGTACATAACCTAGATAATTACTTAAATCAATATGCAATTATCAACTCTGAGTGGTAGTGTCTTGCTATATAGCATTAAGATAAACGCGCGGCTGTTTCTCCCACTCATTACCTCAACCAGGAGTGCGTCTTCTTTTTCTCACACACTTCAAATATTCAATATAACTTCTACAGTGCAGTTCAGAGTTCTGTAGACCTCTGAGAGGGGTCTTGGCTAGCGCACGGGGTGAAGTGGGAAGTGAACAACCAATCAGTGATAACTCGCGCTTTCACTACCTACCTCGCATTGGCTATTAAAAGTGTCCTCCCGCCCATGATCACGCTACGACTCCTCCCTCGCGGCTACAGAGCTCAGAACTAGACTTATACACCCACTCACTAGGAAGTACATGCCGAGGATTGACGAGTTTTTCTTTTCATCCAACAAAAGGAAAAACTCGTGCGTTTTATTAACTTGACCAAAGCACCCAAAATTACACATAACTACAATATTTCTCAGGCACTGAACACTCACTTTTTAATTCTATATACTTGTCCTTTTAAAAAAAAATCATCATGGTCGGTATCGCTATGAAGAATTGTAGTTTTTATCTATTCAGGTCTGTGTAGAAAGTAGGAAGATTGGTTTCCAAATATGACAACACTGTAGCCTGTTTCTTTCAAGTCACTAACGTGATGAGTATTAGTGGTGTGTCAATCAGGCTCGAAGCAGGCTACAAATTGTATGTGGAATGGCAGCAGAAATTTAATAGCATAGAGTTATTAAACTCTACTAGAGGCAGGGTTGGCGCCACCGTCTATATGGGTTTTAATTCCCAGCGTAGCGCAAGTTGAACATTCAACTGTTTCTCTGTTTGTTTGGCACGAAGGAAACAGCGAGTCGTGCGCTGCCTGGTATTATATCATTTGTATGTGCCACCATCACGCACGTTCTTCTTGTGAAGAAAAACAATTGAAAATTCGCATTCGAGTTCACCTTAGTTAAGTTCAACGTGTAAGATACAAACAATTCCTAATTAAATTGATCAGTATAAGGTATAGTTTAATATAAAAATCACATATAAAACGTTCTTGATAAATATTATTTTTGTTCTCAGAAAAGATTTGTTTGATATTTTTTTTAATTTTATTAATGGCCTTTAGGCATCTAAGGCTAAGGGGAGGGGAAAGGATTCGGGAAGATCTCGGCCAGGGCCTATGTTCAAGATGCCATCCCCGTTTTTATTTGTTAAATATAATGTTGATACTTAGAGGAATAACTTATTTAAAAAAAAACATTAGAGATATATTTAAAAATATTATACAGCATTAGGGATTCAACGCAAATGACATGAACATTACACACACAAAGTACTAATGCTGTAATTTATACAACCAACTGCATAAATTTACAAAGAAAATTATAAAATTGAGCAATTTTCGCATAAATATCATTGAAACAAGACATATATGTCATTAAAATGAACATAAAATTATCTCTAGTTTTCGGACAGCTTTAACTTGATATTTAAGTTCTACCATCTATCGAAAGTGACATTATATAGATAAAAAAATAACTGGCTTCCGTGGTTAGTTTAGAAGATGCCGGAAAAGTTATTTGCGAATGAAGAAGACTGTCTTTAAATTTAGAGTAAAAGCCTTTGTCTTAAAACTAAAAACGACCTTGTTTGTTCTAGCTTTTCAAATGTTCTGTTTCGACTTTATATCACAAACAATGCGAATAGTCATGTCTATTAAGTACATTACTGTGTCCGACTTCAGGTATATAGAATTCACGAGTTTTCCTCTTACCGGTCACCCTGACCGATAAGAAGCGTTTCTTATTTATTTTTGTTGCGATTTTAAATTTGTTTCTATTATTCTTAATAGTGTAATAAGGTGTTCCTGGTTCGATTCCCAACGAGGACACAAGTGGTTCGGAATCCACATTAAATTCTAGGTCCCGTCCTTAGGACGTCATTTTCATGCGATAGAAGGCAATGGCAACCTAGTCTGGGATCTTCAGGAGCTACCTTCGGGCAGAGCACTCATCATCATCATCATCATTGTTCCTAATAATTTAACAAGTCTTTTCAACAGCACATTTCTTACCGAGCAGCCGTGGCTAAGTGGTAGAGCGTTGGTATACCATTCGGGACGTCATGAGTTCGATTTCAACGGCCGACCATCCTGACTGACAAGGGAAGTAACAGTGAGCTCATATCGAAACCTACCGTAAAATTTCAAGCAGAGGGAGCAAGTCCCACAGAAAGAGGATACACAAAAAATCATCTGCTCTTTTGAACTGGAAATACCCGAAATGGCATGTTGAAATGTCGCTCACCACTGTCGACAAGTGCACAATAATAAGTGCATTACTACCCCTTGTAAACTGCGTGTTAATGAGAAAAAGTGAATAACAACAACGTGGGTACATACTAGACCTAGGGGGAAGTCGTATGGTAGGGTGGACCTTGATGGCGGTCATCTTGAATCAGACACAAATTTTGTAACTAGAAAGCATAGCGTGCGATAACTCATTTTAATAGCAAATGTTCTCACCAATCCAATGGTATGCCTATTTTTGCTCTATCGTTAACCAATACGAAGTTAGGGCTGTTGTGATTGTGTACCAAACGTCAATACGTCGCTCTTTTAAATGGGTAACATGCTAATTTACACCGCATGTGTTAACAGTCCAGTTAGCACTTTGCTGAAGGTTGGGCGTGACTTGGAACGCAAAATGGCTAACAATAAACGGGAATGGAGAACATATTGAACAATCCCTTGAAGCGTTCGTTATCGTTGTTTTCTTACCTCTTTTGTTTTGTGCACATTAAACACAGGTCTAACTTCGTACTGGTTAATGATAGAGCAAAAATAGGCATACCATTGGATTGGTGAGAAAATTTGCTATTATAATGAGTTCGCACGCTATGCTTTCTAGTTACAAAATTTGTGTCTGATTCAAGATTGCGGAATTTAAGAGGGTCGCCGTCACGTTCCCCCTTATCATGGACTTTCCTCTCGATTTCACATATATCCACCATTTTGTTATTGATATATTATCATTAACACGCAGTTTAGAAGGCGTCGTATTGTAAGAGACTTGTGCACAACGGAAATATAAACAATTAATATGCCTGTAACATTTTACCACCTGCGCATATCTTAAAACTAACGTCACCATTGTATTTCTGATTAAATTCTAGTCCAAAATCATGTATCACATTACCATATTACTATTGTAAAAAACTTGACCTGAATTCAACATGGCGGATTTCAAGATGGCCGCCGTCAAGGTCCACCCTACCATACGATTTCCTCCTAGGTCTAGTATGTACCCACGTTGTTGTTATTCACTTTTTCTCATTAACACGCAGTTTAGAAGGGGTGGTAATGCACTTATTATTGTGCACTTGCCGACAGTGGTGAGCGACATTTCAACATGCCATTTCGGGTATTTCCAGTTCAAAAGAGCAGATGATTTTTTGTGTATCCTCTTTCTGTGGGACTTGCTCCCTCTGCTTGAAATTTTAAGGTAGGTTTCGATATGAGCTCATTGTTACTTCCCTTGTGAGGTTTTTTCAGATTTTTTTGCTCAGGCAGACCAGGCAAATGCAGGGATGGCACATTCAACGTAGGCCCTGGCCGACATCTATCTTCCCGAATCATTTTCCCTCCCCTATCCCGACCTAAGCCTTAGGTGCCTAAAGCCATCAATAAAATTCAACACATTATGGGCTTAGAACTATTTAATTTTTAAATAGACAGATATATTTTTTCTACACGAATATAACCACTTTATTAAGAATAGGCCTAAATGAAAACTATCCATTATTTCTGAATGTAAGAATACTTATTTTTATGTATATTTTTCTTTATAACCATGGGACAGTTTTATAACTATGGATCTAACACGATAAAATACCTTCGCATCAAATAATTCTACTCAAAGATTTGTGTTTTCTTCTATATTTCTAGCAGACATAAACTACACGAAAGAACGTCTTACATAATGAAACATTTTTCACGGAATAATATTAAATGAACATTTATTTGTGAAACGATACATTACTTCCTTTCTTATATTTCTTAGTACAACCATGAGCTGCACAGGAGATTGGCATTTTCTTCTCAAATACAAACGAATCAACTAAAACAATGCCAAAGAGCGAAGCACAGCAGCCATATTATAGCAACTCATAATACGTGTTGTTGCCAAACAAATATTCTCTCGCTCAACTTTCAAGTGGGGCCGCATCAGCAGCGCCGTCTGACTCTAGTGGAGCGGTTTTATAACTCTGTTTAATAGACAGTCTCGTTCTCGGAATTTGAAGGGAGGCCGCCATTTTCTTTGTTACGTAACGCGTGCTGTGTAAATGAAGCAGGCAAATCACTATTTGCAAGCTCCCACCGAAGTTCGATGTAATATAGTGGTTAACATGTTGGACTTTGTCTGTAGACCTAGGTTCGATGCCTAGTTAAGCGGTTCAGTGGATAGAGCGTCGTTTTTTTTAGAAAATCCAGGTTCGGATCCCGGTAGGTGCAAGATTTTTTTAGTTTCTTATTTTAGCTGCTCTAGTGGTAACCGTCATTGACCGCTGAGCGGTCCCGTTTCCCCCCCCCCCCCAAGAGAACTTCGGTTCTCCTCTCCTAACACGTGTGGTCAGCGTGGGAGCAGTAGACCAACTCCTGTGAAAAGGTTGTATGCATACCGCCTCATTGCCCTTAAACCGCTAAACTGATTCAAATAATTTTGTTACATGGGTAGACATTATAGCCCAGGAAATAAAGGGAAAAAAAGGGCAAATGTCGGGAATAATTAGGAGAAAGCTGAATTTTGACTAGTTGTTAGATCATTACTAGAGGTGCATTTTCCCAAAAGTCCCAGCCCACTCCCGCCTGAACTACAAATTTACAGAATTTCAGAAATTGTATTATATCTCTGTAACCAATACACATAACGGCATGATTCTTGTTTGTTATAATAATTAATATATGACGGGCTTCAAAAATGTTTATCATGTATGGTGTGCTATCTCGATTAGTTTTGCTGCAATTAGATCAAAAGCGCAAAATAACAATATTTTGCTTTCAGTATTTACACTTTTTACGGTGTAACTTGTTTTAAACCCACAATATCAAAAATGTTTGAAATAAAATTTATTGCCCGTTTCATAAGCTTTAAAATGATGTATATATCAATGTGGTTCAACAATTACTGTGTTATCTTGAGAGGTAGCAATGACGCGCAACAGCGCACGAACAATGCTCTGCCTTCGCCCTATCACCCTTTCCACATTAGGCAGTCGTGAGCTGTCGACAATTATAACAATTTATCTTTGCTGTGTAGTGGAAAGCAAAATAGGTGATGAATTCGTAACGTATTTTGACGGCCTTTTCATGTGATACATCACGGACACTGATAGCATGCCAACTTGCAACAAATTTGTCAGTCACTTGCTGCGAACTTGTTAAGCTTGATATTGTGTTGAACTTATTAAACAAGCATGAGATAAACTTGTTGGAAAAACAAGGGTCTTGATTGTTATAACGAAGCTAATTCAAACTTGTTGGAACCAGCAACTATGCGAGGAATATTGCCAAACTTTAAATGTATTTGATTTTTTCGTTGCGGTTTCACTGTAGTCTCACTGCACGTTCCATCACGTGCCAGGCCTATTTCGACGTAGTCTAATATTCGCCAACTCCCACCCTTTTACTAGAGGTGTCTGCGATTGATTACTTGCGATAGTGCTTCGAGTTCGACACGTGTGATTCCGTGTCTAGTGACTACAGCATCAGATTGATGTGCCAGTGGCCCGTGGTTCGATTCCTATCCAGAACAATTTATTCTTGTAAGAAGTACAATTTATTTTCCTTTCTTGTCCTGCCAAGGATACTTCAACCTTGATTTTTGTAAACTAAAGTGCTTGATGCAACATTGCTTAAAGCTTTTGGCTTAAATTACTAAACCTGCGTCAAGTCATCATTCCACTTGTCAAACTAAGCTTGATTAACTTTTGGATGAGGTCGAAATTGTTATGTGAGTAGTTAAATGAAAGAAGGTACTGTGAATTTTAAGCTATTTGTTTGTTCACGAAAAGCAAATTAAACCTCAGAGAATTTATTACGACAAGGTTAGTCATATTTCTATTAGTTGGAAATTAAATTCAGTTGGTAATTTTAATTTTTACTATAACTTACCTTTGATGATGATGTATATTGTCAATTGAATGCTGTAAGTTATATTTATTATTTTCTGACAGAGCGTGGTAATCGATTACCGTTGTAAAGAAACTGTAAGGATCTTGTGAAAATGTACGTAGTGGAATGAATTCATTAAACTTAACAAATTAATTATTTATGGGAAATACAATAAAAGAAGAATGGTTGATTTTGATTTATTATGTGCTCTTAGTGGGATATAACTTGAAAGAGAAATTGTAATAGTGAAAAGAGAATTACGGACATTATTGAGGTTAGTGTGAAATGAAACGATGGACTGCATGAAAAGTTGGAAGGAGAAAGAACTATTCGGGTTCACAGTTCATCCTCTCTCCTATCCTATTCCGGTCGGAGCCATAGATACCTAAAGGCCACAATTCAATCCAATCAATTCAGCACAGTTCTCAAATGTGATGGTGATAACTAGTTGAGTTTTCTACTTTGATCTGCTGTCAAATACAATGGCGTGAAAATAGTACTAGGGTGCAAATTCATAAATTGTACTGCTATTATGTACATCGATTCACTCTTTGCATAGTTACTAATAAGATTGTTCATGAAGCAATTCCATCCAGATTGCTTGTTTAATTCAACAAGCCGCATCAAATTAAAGGTGTAAATATTTATATAGTGAGTTCCCTCTTGAGAGTACCTACAGTTTTGGGAATCATTGAAATCCTCAAGCACGTTATTATGGCCACTTTCTCCACTTTCTTTGGGTACTAACACAGACGAATACCTTCAAAGATTGAAAGAACCACTCTGAATTCGTTGAACCTTTACCTGAGTGTTAATACTAGTACCTGGTGCAACACATTGGATCCCTTCCATAGCATGGAACGTACGTATTTAAATGATGCAGAGGGCTGATATTTACATCTGTGTTGTCAAACAGATGCTGATGAAACCTTTCACTATTAATATTTGATAGTACTACACTGATGAGAGAGGTTTCATGGTATGATATGCAGACTCCAATAGACGGTAATAAATTGAATAGATATTTTGATTCATATAATCGGTAAAGGGTTAAACTAGACTTGTTTGCATGGGTGACAGGAATAATCTTGGTCTTACAGCTGCTATTATAGCATGGTTTATCACAATGCACTTCGTGTTAACTTTCTGTGATTCAGAAGCATTCTTCTTTGTCGTTACACTCTCCATAAAGACCTACAATGAGGTTTTGCCCCTTCAGACTTGCTATCAATGAAATCTGGATATATACTTCAGTTAGAAGCCATCCTCTGCCTGTCTTTTCGTATGATGCTGGCTGCATCTAATACTATCCATTCAGTAGCAGGATCAGTTTTACTGTCGTTATGTCACTGATACATAATTTTATGGGCCGTGTCCGATAAGCAGAGTACATTTTTCCTTCCAGAAACATTTGAAACAATTATCCGATCCTTAAAATGTTATTGAAGATGTTTGTCTGTATATGACAGTCATCCTCTTGACCAGATACACGTTTCATATCTTTTAATTCATTCAGAGTGTATTGGCATTTGTCACTGTTTTATATGTATTCACATAACATACAAAATTAATTCCCCTGTTTCTATTTGGGTCAAGCCACGAGTTCTTCAATTGGTTTAGTTCTAAAAAAACTTTGGAACCGTTTCCATGCCACTTGACTTCTGGTACCACAATATTATTCATAATAAGAAGCCTAGCCCTTTCTTCCCACTCATCATTTCGTAAGTCACATTTCTTGATAAGATTTTACCTCATTTCTAAATTCACAACCATATTAAAACACTTCTTGTGCTCTGATGCAGTTTTAATACTGAATTATTTTTCCACAAATGAAGCAATTTCCTTTAAATCGACGTTGCTTCTGAGGTAATTTTAAAAAGTTCAAGATGTTGAAAGATGATATGGGTTATCGGTCTACATTAATTTATCTGCATACAGGCGCTGTAAACCCGAATAGTACTTTCTCCTTCCAACTTTTCATGCATTCCATCGTTTCATTTCACACTAACCTTAATAGTGTCCGTAATTCTCTTTTCACTATTACAGTTTCTCTTTCAAGTTATATCCCACTAAGAGCATACAATAAATCAATATCAACCATTCTTATTTTATTGTGTTTCTAATAAATAAGTAATTTGTTAAGTTTAATGCATTCATTCCGCTACGTAAATTTTCACAAGATCCTGACAGTCTCTTTAAAACGGCAATCAATTACCACGCTCTGTCAGAAAATAATAAATATAACCTACAGCATTCAATTGACAATACAACATCATCGAAGGTAAATTATAATAAAAATTAAAATTACCAACTAAATTTAATTTCTAACTAATAGACATATGACTAACCTTATCGTAGTAAATTCTATGATGTTCTATTTTCTGACATGCTATCCGGGTACGTGATATATCACATGAAAAGGCCTTCAAAATACGTTACGAATTCATCACCTATTTTGGTTGCCATTACACAGCAAAGATAAATTGTTATAATTGTCGACAGCTCACAACTGCCTAATAGGACGAAGGCAAAGCATTGTTCACGCGCTGTTGCGCGTCATTACTACCTATCTAGCAAATACAGTAATTATTCAAACACATTGATATATACATTATTTTAAAGCTTATGAAACAGGCAACAAATTTTATTTCAAACATTTTTGATATTATGAGTTTAAAACAAGTTACACCGTGAAAAGTGTAAATATTGAAAGCAAAATATTGTTATTTTGTGCTTTTGATCTAATTGCGGCAAATCTAATAGAGATAGCTCACCATACATGATAAACATTTTTGAAGCCCGTCATATAGGAATTATAACAAACAAGAATCATGCCGTTTATGTCTATTGGTTACGGAGATATAATACAATTTCTGAAAGTCTGTAAATTTGTATTTTAGATGGGGAGGGGAGGGGACTTTTGGGAAAATGCACCTCTAGTAATGATCTAACAACTGGCCAAAAATCAGCTTTCTCCTAATTATTCCCGACGTCAAACCTTTATTTCCTGGGCTATTAAACCGGGACATGGGACATGTCTCAACGTTTTGAATTTCAAAAATCAGCGTTGCCAACCCAATTTTAATCGATTATTTCCATTGATCTCATACCGTTGTCCCTGCCCGGGCTAAACTTGGCATGTAACTTACTGGGACAATTCAAGCATCGCAGGTGCCCAAGTGGTCAACAAAGTCAGTGTTTCCAACTTTTAAGAATTAATATTTCAAACTATTTCTATTGCAAAGAGAGCACCAAATTTGGCTACTTGGACATTTCATAAATGTACTCAAGGCTCTGCCGACGCTGCAGTTTTAAGTGTTTCCAACTAATTTAAAAAAGAATAATTGTGTATGCGAACATTTTTTATATACGGCATTATCATGCTTGAATACTGAACATATTTAGACCATTTCCATACATAGGTAGACATTGGCCCGAGACAGGTTTGTATTATTTAAATTTCATAAATCAGTATTGCGGAGCTTCTAAAATTTAATCTTTAGAAATTAATATTTTAAATTACTTCCATACCGATGGTAGTGTCCACACCACACTTAGCTATTGGATACTGGGATAGGTCATAGAGGATATACTTTTATAAAAACTGAGGGCATGGCCGCGCTACGTGTACGGTAGCCTATCATAAAGTCTCAACCAATCGCATTGGAGAAATACTAACCTGAGTTTTACACTTGTCTGCCTTGGACAACTACGTTGAAAATCGTACTATTTCTTACTCCAATGTTGTCAAAGTTAACATTTACAATGGCATGCAATAAAGAAAACTTGACAACAATGTCCACGCAAAATCTGATCTATTCGTTAGCAAAGAGATTGTACCCACCGGGACTGTAGTTGGTTGGAAAAACTAACAACTGCGACCCAGACAGTAGCTAAATGCCAATGTCCAACGGTATGGAAGCAATTTGAAATACTGAATTTTAAAAAGTTGTTGGTAACATTAACAACAGCGGCGCTCGAAGTACCTTGATGACTTGTCCCAGCACCTAAATGCCAAGTTTGGTGCCGATACGTTAAATGGTATGGAAGCAATTAAAAAATAAGTTTGGCAGCACTGAAAAAATGTTAGACATTACTTTAGACGGTCAGAAAAAAAGGACTATATATATATATATATATATATATATATATATATATATTTATATATACAACTACATGTTTCGAATTGAATTACATCGAATTTTATTTATGGCCTTTTCGTATCTTTTAGCTCAAGCTGGGATGGGGTAGGACGAGGATGGCAATTGAATCGGTCAACGCCTTACTTAAGGCTACATTGTGGTGTTCACCTGGTGAAACTGAAGGTAAACCCTAGAAAACCTCAGTTAGGATGATCGGTCGTGGGGTTCGAACTCTGAATTGTCGATCCGAAATATGCGATGGTACCAGGCATGGTATCATCCCTGGCCTACGCGGGCTGGGATTTAAATTTTCTTAGTGTTATACGAAAATCTCTCCTTGTAACAGATTAGAGTCAGGGACTCTGCTAGAGCTTCCCCAATGAGGGACTGTCACCCCCAAATTTTCCGAGTACCACCCCAAATTTAAAACTTTTCCGGTTAAGAAACGGGAGAAACCCTGCAGAGCCGCTAGATCTGTCAATTTCGGCTTTAACCCCCCAGTCCCCCCACTGAAAATATTGGCAGATTCCCTTATTAGAGCCCACATTTGGAAAAGAAAAAACCGCTACGGAAAATAAAACAATAAATGAATGTTAAATTAATTTAAAAAAAGGGTTTATATACGTTAGCAAAGCTGTGAATTTTTCTACGTGACTTACTTTAGCTTAAGAAGTGCTTCAAATTATTTCTCCGCATAACCCACATACGTGAACCAAGCAACCATCTCTATCCAGTCTCCCACTTCCTTTCTCCCTCCCCCATCCTCTCTTCCTTTCGTTTTAGCACTCTTGGATCGATAGGCTCATCAACAAAAACACAGCTGAAAAATAATCTAGCAAAGTAGATACGCATTCTTGAAACGACCGACCATCTTGAAAAGCGAGAATAAAGGAATTGTCTGTGCTCTCTCTTTCACTCTCTCAGTGAACGCTGAATCGATTTTAACTTCTTTCTTTTTTACTCGCCCTTTTTTGTACTCTACGAACACTGGATATTCCCAGTATCAATACGTGTTATAGAAAATGGCACAGCAGATCCCATGTAGTGAAAAGGTCGTAGAAATGATTACAAATGGCGGAATAAGAAAAAGTGTGAAAACAAACACAACGAAAAGAACAAGAACATCAGCAAGGAAAAATAGAATCCGAAATAAAGCGAAGGAAAGGTCAAGAATTCAGTGACCTGACGCGTTTAACATAAAGGGGACAGTTGAATATGTATCCTGCGAGAAATAAAATTGGGAAAAACAGTTCAGTGTAAAAGCCCCAAGAAGTGGATATCACAAAATCAAAGAACAAATAGGAATATTTATGTGTCACAAAATGCTGTTGTTTGAAAGTATGGGTCACAAATCATTGAATCGTTGTAACGCCGTCAACTCTTAGTGTTTTTTATTGAATTTTTATCCAGGAGTAGGGTTGTTTGGAAGTCCGAAGTGAATTCCAGATTTCTTTTTTGCTTAAACTGGAAGAATATCATTTTTCTGCAGATTTCTTATGTTTTCATTTAATTTACTTTTGTTCTTTTTCTTCTTCTTCTTCAGAGAATGTAGTTTGATATTTTGGAGGTAACCCTTTATTTAGCAATTCATCAACATGAAAAATGTTCTTACGCATGATACGTGCACTCAAGATAGGAGATGTGAAACTAAAAGTTTCAAACTCATTCGATTTGTAAAGTTTTAATGCCTAGAATTGCAACAATAGATTAACTATTTTCTCATAAAAGTATATACACAGTAGTGAGTAAATGTTTAGAACAGCTCATTCGAAATTTCATTCTTTTTAATGTTACATATATTACTATTATAATGAAAAATTGAGTAATTCAATTGCAAAATGTAGGAAATGCGAAAAGATTAAAAAGATTTTGCAGGCTTCTTATCTGAGAATGAATTTCACTTTTAAAATTTAAAGGGTAAATAATGAGGTTTTTTCGTTGATTGACTACTGAAACCTAGTATATGAAGAATCAACAGATACCCTTCTAACTTATGGATTATTGGATTACTAAATTTATCATTTTGATATTGATGTATCATAGGGAACTAAAGATTATTCTTCCCTCCTATACTGAGAGAAATATACTATTTTAAATTCACCAGATTAGTCGAAATCTGAAATAAGTTTCTCTCTATCTGTTTTGTTTGAGACGCTGACGCTAATTCTTCAAATGGAAAAGGCTAACAAAATGAAACGGAGATTATCGCGCCATCTATGAACAAATCATTTACTTACAACGTGTTGGTTTGCCTTAAATCATTGAGAAATTACGACAAAGGTCTGAAAGGTGGTTAACATGTTCTGGAATGTATTCCGGTTCTGAAGATGTATTGAAATGTACTAATGACGTCACTAGTAGAATGAATCGCCATGTAAATATGAATTTCGCGTGCAGATTTCCGGCGAGCAATAATTTTGAAAACATTAGTTTTAAGCAACGGAGAATTGGCCAGATACTAAACGGCTGTATGAATCAAGGTCTCTGAACCCAAATTTGATATTCGTTTATCTGAATCAACTTTTGTTGAGGCGTTGAAAAGTAAGAAAACTAAGCAAACCGAGATGCACCTGCCGCTTTCAATACGCAGATTACTAACGGTCGAGTAATTCAAATTTGCTAAACTCAAATCCGGAATCAATTTATTTTTGCCCTGGTATGGTTGAACACATGTATAGCTAATTTTGAGACACCGTGTATTTTCGTTTCTACGTGTATGTTAACGATGTTTTCTACTGGATAGTTTAAACTACAGTTTTTTTTTGTAGATTTCCAGTAGTGGTTAGCCTAATAAAGCCTAGGTAACAAACTAAAAGTGATGCTATATTCGCTGTTTCGGGATTTGAAATGCGGCCCTCTATAAAATCTTTTCTTTATGGTATCGGCTGCATACTACAAGAGTGTGATAGTATCTTAAAAATGGTATGAGACAACAATAATGTTTTTTCTTGAAAAATATCGCAAAAACACCAATATCTAGGTTTTCACGAAGACAGACACAAATAAACATACACTGGCAACCTCTTTCGAGTGTACGTTGGGTTGTCTGCCTTCCAGGCTTCGAGCAACCAATGTTTTAACAGTGAGATGTAAAGAAACTTTTGCGTTCGAGTGTACATACACAATTACACACACATATTTTATCAAAAGTTGTCAAAACACACGACGATGATCTCAGGTGAGAAATTGAAAAGTGTTTCGTGTAAATAAAAGTAAAAATCGTATCATCTAAATTAGAGAACTACATTGTATATGAGTATTGAATATTTTATAAATTATTCTAATTGGTCATATGGGGAAATTTAAACTGATACATTTTACACTCAGCATCAGTAAACTATCCTTGTTGGAATTTTCGGGTGAAAATTAATATTATAGGATGAAGTTATCTATTAATGAAACTGGAATAAAATTCTTAAAGACATTTTTTAGAAAATTTCAATTTTCGCTTTAGTTCATCAGTAAATCACACTTCTTTGGGGAGCAGGGGAAATAAAAACAGAGTCCATCTGCGAGCTGCCCCTAAAAACCCCGATCTAAAAATTTGGTTGCGATTCGTAGCCAAGCCCCGGGAAGAACGAACAGACGAACTTACCTGGTAAATCTGAAAGTACTATGAAACACTTAAATCCATCCAAAATTGGAATTCCATTTATTTCGCCATAACACGGCTTTCTTATCTCTTACCGTCACCCGAAAGTATAATAATTATCAAAATAGAAACGGATTTTTCAAATACTTACATAAAGTACATACATTTTATGGGGGCCTTGAGAGACCCACCAGTGGGCCGTGATCCATAGGTTGAAAATTACTGCCTTTAGAGAGTTCAAATTTTCTGAGAAGAGAATTCCTACTAGTTTCAGTATCTTTAACTTGTTCATTGTTGAACTCGATTGATTTTTGTAGGGAATCAATCAACCTTTCAACAGTGAACAAGGTATTCAAAAAATAAGAGGAAAGAACGCCTATAGGAAATAACTCCTATTTAAAAGTATGAGATCTATAGAATTGAATTTGCAAGAATTTTGTGCTAGAGAGAATAACTGCATTAGTGATATAGTTCCCTCACGCTACCATCTAGCGTTAGAGATCGTCACTTTACAACAGAACACACAACCTACTGATATTTATTCAAATTTACGTCACTTCCGGAAACTTTGAACAGACTGAATAATATTAAGAGAGTGTTTACTACCGAAAATTATTTTTGAGTTATTATTTAAAAAAAAAAAGTAGATTAGGAAAAAATTTCGAGAACTAGAACTATTCAATAATAAAGGAAGATTTCTTTATCTTGCTTTTTTCTTTATCCTTTCCTTCCAACTCCCTTTCTGACTTTAGGTTCGACTTCTCTTCTGAAGTTCAAAGAAGAAGAAAAAGAAATGTAGGTTCATTTCTGTTGAGGGAAGAACTAGATTGCCAAAGGGATGTTGAAGGGATAGGGGAGTGAAAATGTATGATTCTGCAAGGACCGATTCCAACACAAACTAGAATTTTCCGAATAGAAAAAGAAAAAAGAAAATGAAAGCGCAGAGGCAGAAAAGGAGAAGTGATGTTAGTGAGAGTAGCAAGGGGAGACCGAGGTGGTGGGGTCCAAAAGTAGTAGAAATGCAGCACAACAAAATCGACAGTGTTGTCAACTTATGGTTGTTAGATTGAGAACATATGATATACTTCGGGATACTGTTTCGGTATTCAGAAGCGAAAAAATGTGCAATTTAGAGTCTGAAGATGAAAGCTGTATCAATCCAGAATTTCGAAAATGACATTTCCTGAAGATGTACCAAAAATATTTTTTTTTTTTTTTTTAAATTAAGGGCTTGGAAACAGAGAAACATTCACTTAAATCAAGCTATGAGTCTGACATTCATTGTTATACGATTAAAAAGTAAACAGAGTTCACATTCGCTTTCTCAAAATTTCATAATTTAATTTATGACTTAGTTGAACTTTGATGTCACGTGTTCTGCCTATCTTCAGGATACTGAATTATATACTCACTGGTCGTATTCCATGGGCTACTCAAGGTCACTGATGTTTTCTGACGCCGTGTGCACTGTAGTAGACGGAAAGAGCACCAGACGTCATCACTTACAGACAGCATGCTTGCGATCCGGTAGACACATAAAGTTATAAAACCTCCACTAGAGGCAGTGCTGGCGCCACCGTCTAAGTGAATTTTAACTCTCAGCCGGCGCAAGTTGAACGTTCAATTGTTTTCCTGTTTGTTTGGCACAATACAGTGACCATACGTTGCCTGGTATTGTGTTTGCTACGCACGATCTTTTTTATGAAGGAAAACAAACAAATTCGCAGTAGATTTCACCTTTGTTAAGTTCAATACGTAAGATACAAACAATTCCTAATTAAATTGATCAATATAAGGTATAATTTAATATAAAAATCACTTATATCAAACGTTCTTGATAACTATGATTTTTGTTCTGAAACACTTTTTTTTTTTTAATTTTATTTATGACCTTTAGGCATCTAGGGGAGGTGAAAGAATTCAGGAAGGTGTCGGCCAGGGCCTATTTTGAAGGTGCTATCCCGGTTTTTATTTCATATTTTATTTAAATAAAACAATATAATTTTTATACTTAAAAAAAAAACATTAGGCATACATTTAAAAAAAAACATTAGGCATACATTTAAAAATATTATACAACATTAGAAATACATCGGCATCATTGACATGAATATTATACACACAAATTGCTGATACTGTAAGTGTATACAACCAATGACTTACTTGCATAGATTTACAAAGAAAAATTATAAAATTAAAAATAGGGTAAGGGCACCAGTCGTCGAACATACACTAGTAGTCGGCAGTTTTCACATAAATATCATTGAAACAAAACGTATGCCATTTTAAAAAATGTGTATAAAAACTATCTCTAGTTTTCGGACAGCTTTAACTTTAGGTATATACAATTCACGAGTCTTCCTATTGTCGACCAGACTGACCGATAAGAAGTGTTTCTTATCTAGTTTTGTTATGTTAAATTTATGTTTCTATTGTTCTTAATTGTGTAATCAATGTGTCCCTGGTTCGATTCCCGGTGGAGACACAAGTGGTTCGGAACCCACTTTAAACTGTAGGTCCCATCCTTAGGACGTCATCTTCATGCGATGGAAGGCAATGGCAAATCACCATGGGTTCACCTAGCTCTGAGATATGCCTTCGGGCAGAACACATATCATCATCATCATTGTTCTTAATACCGCAATCTAACAAATCTTTTCAACAGCACATTACTTACCGTGTCGCCTTAGCTCAGCGGTAGAGCGTTGGAGTAGCATTCGGGAGGTTGTGGGTTGGATTCCAGCGGTCGACTATCCTGACTGAGGATTTTTCTCAGTTACACCAGGCACATGCCAGGATGGATCCTTCAACATACACCCTGGACGACATCTTCCCGAATCCTTTCCCCTCCCCTATCTCGGCCTGAGTTAGGTGCCTGAAGGCCATAAATAGAATTCAACAGTACAGTATAGTATTTAAATTTTAAATAGAAATATATAATTATCATTTTTTTCTACACGAATATAACTACTTTATATCCAATAGGCCTAAATGAAAACGATCCAATATTTCTGAACCTAAGAATACTTAATTTATATATATATATTTGTCTTCCCTTTGGCATTGAGGGACAGTTTTATAGCTATCGATCTAACACAATGTTACATCAAATAATTCTATTCAAAAATGTGTTTTCTTTTGTATTACCAGCGAAGATATAAACTGCACGAAACAGTATTTTACATAATGATTTTTTCACGTAATATTAAATTATGAGCATTTATTTGTGAAACGATACATTACTTCCTTTCTTAAATCTCTCAGTATAGCTATAAGCTGCATAGCAGACCGGCGTTTACTTCTCAAATAAGAAGAACCATATCAGAAAATGACAACGAGCAAAGCATAACAGCTCGCCATACGTGTTGTTCTGCCAAAGAAACACACTCTCGCCCTTGCTCTCGTCCAACTTTCAAGTGGCGCCACGATCGCAGCGCCAATGCTGACTCTAGTGGAGGTTTTATAACTCTATGAGTAGACACAATTTCATCTTCAGAATGGGTGAGCTATCGGCGCGGGTAGAACACTCAATAGCAGGGATGGTATTAGTTTTCCTTCCTCGCTCGACAGTTCACGAATTCGGCACTTGGTGTCACTAATGATTGCGGTCAACGCACTGTCCGATGGCAGATAATTGATGAACCTATGTATCAACAGTTATGTTCCATTCAAAACATGTGGTTGCTTTGGAATTTCTTTGAGCTTTGAAAGCCATCTTTACATTTCCTCATTTTTATCACAACAAAATCAATTCATACTTCTTTACTGGTGCTGTAACATCGTCAATCAGCGTTGGACGACCAAGTAACGCCATTCGTAGATCCTTGATGCCATCCAGGAACTGTTAAGGCCTATGGTTCACCGCGATGTTCTGTGATGGTCTGGGCTGTGTTTTATTGAATAAATATGGAATCTTTGGGTCGCCCAGAGTGTTCGTTAACTAGATACCGCTATTTCCTTTCGTTTGATATCATCTGCACACGTTCACGGCAACCATGTTCATCTTTGGTGATGGACTCTTCCAAAAGGGTCTTGTGTCATGCCATAGGTCCAGGGTTAACCGGGAATAGTTGTAGAACTCCACTGATTGACGATTGGTCGCCCATGTCTACGGATATGAATCTTTGGAACACGTGCGGGATGGTGCTGGTTCAAAAATGAATGAGCACTTGTGGCCTGTAACTTTCGTTGCGATGACGATATCGTCTTATACGGGCCAGGGGGGTGGGTACCCAGAGTAGTATTAAGATTTTTTCCGAGAAATATAGACCCTGAGTGTGTTTTAGATAGTTGGTTCTTATTCGCAGATTGGATGCAGGGACTGGAAGTAAATCTTTTTTGTTTTATTTTACTATGTACTGTTCCTGTCGCATGCAATTGTGTTGACCATATACGTAACAGGGAGAAGGGAACACGAAACTAATTATCTTAGTAGCACATAATGTTGAATAAAATTTGATTCAACCTAAATTTTAACGTTTCTTATGTCATAAAGTTTTATAACGTATAATAAACCTTAAATTTAGGTTGAAAAACATTATTAATTCCATTAAAAGTATGGTGCTAATCTGAATTTAGAATGATGGTATGTAATCGGAGCGTTTCGTGCCGAAAAAAAGTCTTTAGGAATCCTACACGCACAGGAATTGGCTTGTGCGATTTTCGAGATAGCAGAAAATAGAAAAGTAAACGATATATAAAAAAATAACACATCGAACATATTATATCGAAAAGTCTTTAAAATCGTCATCGCAAAATCGTTGGTAATCGAATATATATATATATATATATATATATATATATATATATATATATAT
>JAGDQP010000075.1:162217-204310 GCA_022664845.1 Lepisma saccharinum
GAATATATATATATATATATATATATATATATATATATATATATATATATATTCGACTTTTTATTTTATTTACAATCGATATTTCGATGTTTCGAAATATCTATTGATCTAAAAATCGCACAACTCTACGCCGCTAGAAAACCTGTCAGTATGGCCGGCAAAATGTTTGCAAGGTTACTCGCCTTCTCAGTGCTGTTTCATGGTCCATGACCATAAATACTGGACCACGGGGTTTGAATTATTATTAGTCATACTTAGCCAATAGTAGAAGATTTTTAAAAGCAAATTTAGTCCTTTCACTTTGGACATAACGTTCGATTTTGCTGCCTTAATACTGTCAATGAGTTATATATATTTTCTTCCTCTGCCACTTTTACCTTCATATCTACCTTCACTTGAATTACTTGAAATACAAGAAGGAAATTTCTATGTAAGCCATGTAATGATCAGTTTGCTGCTATAATAAATCACTTGTGTTTCGATCAAGGAGTCTGGGTTAGTCTCTAGAAAGTTTAATGATCCATTTTACCGTGCGTGTATTTTTCACCAGGAGTCTTTTTCATTCACATTTCGTTTTTCTTTCATTCTATGTATCGCAAGGTACTGTTCTAGGGCCAAGGTTCTGCTATATAATAACCTTCTGGCTTATTCCAGTCTTGCTTCTTTAGCAAGATTTTAAAAAAGAAACTTACCCCAATAATAACACTTTATTCTCCTTCCCTGCAACGCCCGCTTCTCCTGAAGAAAGTAAGATAGCTCTACAAACTTTGAGATCTTCACACTTTTGTTTGTCGATATTTCTGTACCATTTGATCAAACCAAAATATACTCTAGTTTAATGTGATATCATTCACTTTGGAGATATCCCGTTTTTCTATTTTATTTTGTGATACATAGATTTTATTTCTCATGAATCACAATACACCCTAGAAGTAGATCCTCAACTTATCAATCTAATTAACAAAATAGCGTGAGTCAGTATTACTTCTCTCCCCTAACATGGAGTGTGAAATAAATTTTCCAATTGGGAATTCTTCGGGATTAAAAGATATAGAAAAAAAAAAAAGAAAGTATGAAAAAAAAAGTTTCAATCAGAAATACCAGAATTATAAGTAGTATCCGTATAGTTAAATATCATACGTTGAAATTTTATGTTGTCTATTACGAATGAATCTTTTGGCTGGCAATACTTTGAGCATAATTTTCTCTTTCTAGCGATATAAGAGAGAAAGAGGCAGAAAAAGGAGAGAACATCCACATCTTTCAAACCAATTGTGATCAAGGTGGCTGGCCAGCTGCAAGTGGAGGTGGTCCTTTTTGGAGGATGAGGGAGAGAGAGAGAATGGCTGGAGATGAGGGAATAAAAAGAGGCGCCCCTAGTCAAGAAAGGAGGAAAGAAAAGCTGAAAAAGGAGCCATCGAGGAAATTGATTTCGTGATGAGTACAGCATTCCACTCGTACGACTAAGAAAAAAAAAAGTCGGGAGAGAAAAGAGAGAGTAAGAAAGTTGGACCATGGCGCTCAAGAACCTAATATCTTGAAGATTACTTTCGGGTGTTCAGGGGAAGGAGAACCAGTAAGGACAGAAAGAGAAGAAAAGGCAGAATGGGAGAAAACTAGAGGGAAAAAAAGAAAGGAATAAAGGAACGAACCGAAAGTGAAAGAAAGACCAGCAAAAAAAGGATGAAAGGGAATAATACTCCCATCATATGTCCAATGCGAACAGAAAAAATAAAACGCACTGTAAAGAAGGTATGCGCAAAGAATTCTTATCAAGTGTTCGCCTTTTCTGGCACTCTTTTTCCTTGGTCCCAGAAGAGTCTTCAGGAGCCCCATCTCTCCGATTATTTAAACTATTTCCACAAATCTTCTATCGTGGAACCTAAAACATTTCATGTTCGTAGCCATAATCATTTATAATATTTTCTGTTTTATACGTGTACGTTTTTTCATGTAAGGGTTACGCTCTGTATTGGCGAAGCTAGTCCTGTAGAAATTGATGTTTAAGTTTAGGCCAAAATAATTATTCTATAGAATTTTTGTACTTCACTACGTCAAAAGAGATTTACGGATGAGCAAAAGGAAATATATTACAAGCGCCCAAGTATCAGGAAATTTTCGTAAGTAAGGATAAGAAGCGTGGAAAAGAGATAAAGGCGAGAGTAGCAGACACTCACTAAGATGAACAGTTTCTATGGTCCGATGAGAAAAGAGTCAAGGAAAAAATGAATATATATTTTGAGTGAATTACAAACTTAAATGGCGCCCGAAACAGGGCGAAAGACGAAAAGAAAGGCGAAAATGCATTGGTAGCTCTCGAAATATGGTCATGGCGAAGAATGGAAAAGATTAATTGAATTGAAAATATGTAACGAGCAAATGATGAAGAAAGTATCTGAAAGACGAGCAACAATGAAAGACAAAAATAAACTGGTTAGGGGATTGTTTTGCGCGGGAAATTGCATTTTCTTGACAGTATTAAGAAAGATAGATCTCACTTCATGACAAATAAGAAGTCGCAAGATCGTGACAAAAATAGATGGTTTGACGTATCTTGAAGGATCTATCCAATGATTCTTCCATGATTTTCAGTTTGGGGTTGTAAAGTCAAAATTAGGGAGGGGGGTAAGTAGAGTTTTGGATAGTTTTTATCGATTCCGCCCTCCTCTCATAACACGTCTGGTCAGCGTGGGAGCACTAGACCAATTCCTCCATCCAGGAGAGGCTTCCCATTAAAGAGATCTGGCAGAATTCCTGGATCTGCCGCTTTCGGCATAATACTGATGATGAAGATAGCTGTATGTGAAAGTCTGATTATTTTTATTATACGAGAAACGTCTTCCTTACAGTGGAAACAAGAAACGTAGTAGTTAAATGCAAGTGAGATACTTACTGATGTAGCCTTGTGTTGCTGAGATGAAATGATTAAAAAACATGAGCCAGGCGGTGTATCTCAGTGACAGCATTCTGACAATATCCCTATTGTAGAGAAGACACTAGAAATCTCACGTAAGCATCCTCGTTTCATCATCTTCGAAAAAAAAATATACAAGAGCTCATATCATGGTGAATACGAGTGGTTGTACACTGGTATGTTCCACCTCCATTTATTTCCACCTCCTAGTGCCTTCACGTGATTTGATACACGGTTTTTGACGTTGTAGTGTAGAGCAATGAGATACGATAACAGAAGTTGTGGCCACTTACGTTTTTATAGGTTTAAACAATCAGAAAGATGATCACGTCCGCATTGGTTGGAATGGGATCTGAACCCAAATTTGAGATGAGTTTCTCGTTATCTATTTTGATTTGAGGTGCTAGAGGCAAATCTTAAAAACAGAGGAAGCTAATCGAATGAAAAGTACCTACCAATTTTAGAATTATAGGATTAAAACCGGTCGGATAAATCGGGGTCACCGAACCCAAATATGTAATCAGTTTCCCCTTTACCTGGTTTTGTTGTAGCGTTAGCCTGCGTTACAGACGAAGATCTACTAAAATAGCACCAAAATTTGTGGGGAGGGGTAAGCTAAAAGCTACACTGCTGATAGACACAAGACGAGTAAGACTATTCCAACATAAATCAATGGAAGGAAGGAACATGCCAATATTGAGCAAATGATGTACCCTTGTGAAGTAAAATCGATTGCATTGTTGAAAATTAATCATGAAATATCAAGGGAATAAAATACAGGTTACGTTTAAGGTTAAAGTACCTTCTTACGCTTTGTTACTCATTAGGCACGTAGTTCGTAGTTGTGGCTGATTGTTATGCTTGCACTACGGCCTTCAAATTCTACAACAACGGTCCGCCACTGAAACAACCGTTACAAGCAACTCTCCAAGATTGAAAAAAAAATCTAGCTTGTATGCGACCCGCACAACACTACTATCACGCGGGGCGCATAATAGGGGAGGATAGTGACCCTCTGTTTACAAGCAAACACATTGATGGGGTATAAAACAATTAGATATTTTTTTCTTCCGTCATGATTAGAATGCCAAAGTATGTGCACGTGCAAATTTTTGGCCACTTGAGGGTAATTACTTTGGGAGATATCGATGATATAAAAGTCAAATTCTGTCTGGAAAGTGATAAGAAAGTGGGGAAACATCCTTGTGTTCTTAAACTAATGAAAGAAATGGAAGATAATTACAAAGTAATGGATAGTGGGTGGAAGGCAGCATACGCATAGACCTACAGTATTTCTTTTATTACGCAGTGTTGTTGACTGAGAAACTCGTACTGATCAAACAGTATGGTAATGGTTGTCAACTGTTCACAATGCATAGAAATATAGAAAGTGCTTTCGATATATTGAGTTTCGAGGGATGCCACCTTCAACCTTTCCGAGTCAGTTAAATTGAATTCAGTGGATGAATGGCAAGAAATAAACAACAGTATAGTAACTAGCAATAGTTCACTCACTGGATACTCATAATGAAAATAGTTTATCAGTTCGTATTGATTGCTGCGAGTACCTGATGAAAGTGAAATTGATTTTTGGGAAAGATCAAATTGAGGGTAAACTGGCACATCTTTTCTTTGTTGTCGAAACACAAATTAAGATATAAGATCATAATAGACAAATTAGTTCAGGTTTCTTCTAAATGTAGTACGCGGAAGGTTGTTAGGTGGTACGCCAAACTTAAAATGTTTAATATCTTCTGATTTAAATAGGTCGTCAAATCCGAAGCCAGTATAGGTGTTCATTTTTTTCTTTTTAATGAGAGTAATGTCTGTGATAAATATTACGTTTCATTGAGAGTAGAAGTTGAGGGAATAGGGTTGAGGAAAAGACGGTTCACTGTTGATATTGTTGTTGTAACTTTCATTAACACGCCTGCTTGACAGTCCTGCCTGCTGTCAAATGCTGACAATTGTTTGTGACTATGGTGTTGTAGAAACAATAATTTCTGTAAACAAAAGTATGCTGCAGTAACGTTTCAGCGACAAAACTACGGCAATACATGTAAACTATTGTTTGTGTGTGATGATCAATTATATAAATAGTTTCTAGTTGCAGTTGTAACATGTATTAATACGCGAAAATTATATTTTATGTGTGTTATCAAATGTGTTTGATGTTCATTATAATTTCTTTTGAATATGTCTTCTCAATATGTGGTCCGCGGGCCATTTCCGACTCACGCTGATATTACTATTGGCCCATTATCAAAACAATTACACCTAACAAAATCAATAAAAATAATCAATAAGATATTGAAAAAAATCCATAGTATGTTCTAAATTTCCGGCTTTACTGAGGAGGATATTGGTAGTTCATGGGGTGACCACGAGGCGCGGTGTGAGCCTTTATAATACAAGGTTTGCTAGATGGCAATGCCATCGCTTTGCAAAATATCAAAGTTATTATGTAACCCGATTTATGTAATAAGGATATATTATACTATTTATGTATTATAAATATGACAACATATTAATTTTTCTACTTCTTCATTTCTAAAAGAATATTATTGGTAATGTCCATTAATTGAATTCTTGAACCCGCAATCTTCGTATCACTAAAGTACTAATATAAATGGCCCATTGAAACCTCTTGTTTAAGGGAGTTTATGTGGTGGTATAACAAGTTTAACAAAAGACTAAAAGAAAAATGATTGAATCAGGTTTTTATATATATATATATGTATAGAAAAACGATTTATAATTATATTTATTAATGAGAGTGCTGGATGAGTAATATTTAGCCAAGTCTTAAAGTATCTTAAAGATAAACTTGTTCATACTTTCAGAAAATAGACAACAAAACCAGTTTTTCTTCTCAATAACAATTACGTTAGTTAATTAATAAATTTTAATAAGCTACAAAGAGATGATATTGCAGTTGGAGACGCCTATTAAAACGAAATGATAAAAGTTAAGTGGCATCATAAAATCTACTCAACCATATAAACTTAACTGTTCCAGACAATTAAGATATTTATAAAGAAAATATTTTTACCACTATTTAAATGTATTACTAGTGAATAAGTACATGATAGCGCCACCAAGAGATTCTACATCCTGTAATTTAGAACAAATAGGTATCATAGCAACTCCAGTAGCCCTGCACTGCGCAGTACAGGGTGTTCAGGAAAGTACAGTAAATTTCTGAGGCAATATAAACGTTTTATAGGAACTGACGGAAATATTCCAATTAAAGGAACGAAATTAAAAAAAAAAGAAAATATGCCGAAAATGTCCCACTATTGTGCATTTCTCACAAAACTGTACACGGCAAATCATGATTTTAAAGTACTTTCTGCAATGTTTCAATCGAAACCTCGTCCGCACAACGTTTAATGTTGGCCTGGAGCTATTGATTTGAGTGACAATATAGTGTCCCTATGATATGTCCCGAAGGAAGAGGTTTGGGGATTGAATCTGGGAGTCGTGCCTGCCAGAACCCAGATAACACAAATGTCTGAGGGACGTCTCAGGGAAGTTCTAAACTGCTGAGCCGTATCACGGAATATTCAATAGGTTCGTAACGCGTCCCTTGGACACCCTAGTGGATATTCCAAAATCATCTCATTGGGACGATCCAGGGACGTCTTAAACTGCCGAATCCTATGCCGGGATATGTAGGAGATCCGAAATGCGTCCTTGGACATCCCACAGAAGTCCTATGAGGACATGAGCAAGAATGCATTCCTTTTGCTTTTATTTCTGATTAACGAATATCAGTAATTATTTGAAGAATTTCGCAACTTATGTACATCCCGCCATCCTGATTGGTGTTTACCTGGGTTTTCTCAGTTACAAGAGGTAAATTCCGAGATAGTACCTTCCCACACAGCCACAGGCAGCCTCCCCTCGCTTCCTACATTCTTCTCATTCCTATCTCGACTTGAGCAATATGAGTATTAAAAACTCATTCAGTTTTGTACGAAACACGTAATATACGCCTCAACTGTCACTTGTTTACGTTGCGCAATTGTTTTGTTGTTTTGTACTTTGATGATAAGAGAAACAGGGTTTACGGCTAATCCTGTTTCAAAACGGAGAATCGTAGATGTCTGCGGTTTATAGAGGCCATGTCACCACTAGCCGAGTATATAGAGAGAGACACTCACGTGATACGACACACGGCCTGTAAATGAAGCTTCCAAATTACCGTTTGCAACCTGTTGTCGTAGCTACATTGTTAGAGCAGCTTATTGAGTAGCAGACCCGGGTTCGAAACTCGGTGGGGTGAAGGTTCTTTTTCTTTTAAAAATACTTTTATATGCTCGTATCAATTATTAATATCTGTGATCATGGGCTAACTTTGGTTAGAAAATCAGATTGGGCTCTTTTCGTTATACGCAATACTACACGTTATTTCTCTTGTATTTCGCGACAACACTGACAGATGGCTCTGTAACGGGGTTCATATATTTCATGTACCATACGGACGTGTCACTAGACCTGTAAAACACGGATTACATCGTAGTCCTCACTAGAAAACCAACCAAACCCCCCATAGTCCATGCAATAACCTTGCGGACTTTGGATAGGCAATGATGGGTAGTTATGAAACCCTGTGGCAGACTACCCTGACTGAGGTTTCCATGTTTTGACTCAGTTTCACCAGACAAATACCGGGATGGTACCTTAAGAAATGTACTGGCCGATGCCTTCCCTAATCCGGCCTGAGTCAAAGATGTCAAAAAGCAATAAATAAATTCAAATTTAATAGGGAACCATAAGCTATGTTACTTTTTAACTATAGGGAACTAACAAGTGTATGCCAGAGAGCACCTCAAAAAACGTCTAGACACGAAGTGGCTTGCAATCCTACGAATTGGTCGGAAGATAACAGACGTGGTCGGTCGATTTCTTACTTCAACATACCAGATATCAGACCTCTTTCTTACCTTCTTTTCGTTTTCCAGCTCTTGTCAGCAAATTCCAGGTCACTTTTCGTGAGAACCAAGGTATTTAAGCATACAGAGGAAGAACCAACACGGTCCAAAATACAAGCTTTCCATGGTAATGAAAGATAGTTCGCAATATCTATTGTTTTGCTTTTTACTCGGTTTCTTAAAATTTCAATACCTTGGCGCTTAGCTGTCTTTTTTTTTTTCGTTTTACGACTTAGCTATGAAAGGAAGGGAATGACATCATGATCTCAATTTCATATATTTTGGAAGCTGTTGGTATTTTTCATGAGTCCTTCAATACGTACGCTTGTATGATACTTCGTTACTAGACGTTTCATACGGTGGCGCTTTTTCGCATGCTCTTATCAGTTCCTCAACGCAGACCATAACCCTAAAAGTAATGCCACATTGCCATGTATCAGTAATGTTGTCAATTACCAGACGGAACAGGAAATTAGAAATAAAATGACGTAGCTCTAACGCAAGATCCAATCCGTGATATCAGTATCGAATTCAAGCCTTTACCTCAGAAACAGCCTTCGTAACAAAAAAGAGGAATAATGTAATACTAGTCACTACGAACATGCCTTCAGAGTCCAGTTGTTAGAGTGACAAACTACAAATCGGAAGGTCTCAGCTTCAAATC
Organism: Lepisma saccharinum; assembly: GCA_022664845.1. Classification (NCBI taxonomy): domain Eukaryota; kingdom Metazoa; phylum Arthropoda; class Insecta; order Zygentoma; family Lepismatidae; genus Lepisma; species Lepisma saccharinum. The sequence goes on from JAGDQP010000075.1 coordinate 170,733, forward strand.
TCACTGCAGACAGTTGGAAAATTTACAAACAACTTAATACATTATCATTTGTCAAGCTGCTTGTTATATTTCTTGCTTTCCTCAGTGTTACACTAGATGTCACCACATTTCTAAAAATAATATTATTAAATTTACAAATAAGGTTCGAGTGCAGATAAGGTTAGAAACATGTATGTATTCTACGATAATAAATTCCATCTAGTAATTTCCCTCTTTAATTTGTGTTGTCATTCTTTCTGACCTTCCCCTCACATATATTTTACTTGTTCGCGTGGTAAAGATTCTGTTTTTCTTTTGCTAGTAGATTTTGTGGCGTTGCGTAAAACCCTAGATAGCCAACGTCATCGGTCGTATAGTCTTTCTTCACGCTGTTTCTTGTTAACTTTTTTTCAGAAAAAAAAAAGTAGAAGAAAGTTTAGGGTGACGATTTCCAAAAGTGTATTTGTTATCAGTACCTCGGAATAACACCAGATAGCGCTAGCGACACCATCTTACCAAACTTTTACGTCTTACGTATCGCGAAAGATAAGTTGTGATGGATGCTGACCTTCGTCCACTCTTAACATATATTTTTTTCTTCTTGAGGAGAATCTTCCCCTTGTCTTTCTACCTACAATCTCATCCATTTCATCCTCACCACACGTATAACTTAGGAACAGTGGTCTATTTTTTTTTTCTTCGTCTAACAAATGATGTGCTACCGTTCATTGCAACCCCTTCCAGAATTTCGCTCATTCAGTGTTGCCAACTCAAAGATTTCATAGGTAAAATAAAATATTAGCGCTCTAAATATTTCGCGTATGACTTTGGAATACCTTTCAAAGCTATATGCACTTGGAGTATTTAGATTTTCTCTAATTTTATCCTACAAACCATCTTCATCAAGAAAATAATCACCTAGTATTTCAGAAGGAATACAATACAGCAACTTTTCTATGAATGCCTCCGCGTGACGAACTACTAACCACGAGGTTCTAGGCTCGAGTTCGTCTGAGGAGAGTTAAAATATATGAATAGGCCCTAGCTGGTGACTACATAAAAAGTTATTATTGAAATTCTTTCTACCCTGAGGCTGGTTTATGAATTTTCACTCAAATGCATCTCCATAAGGTTTGGCTTCTACTGGATGGAGATGACTTCCCAGGGACGAAACTTACAGTTTAAAGTGATCTCCGAAACTACTATTTGTTCCACCATCCGGAAATTCCTTGAGTACGAAGAGGCGAATATATAATAGTCGAAGAGCACCCAACATCTCGGTGAAAGGAATGTGCGACGACCAAGATTTAGAGTACAATTCTGACATTCGGATAAATACTTGCTGTAGCAAAGCGCAGAATCCTAGATTACAATATTAGCCCAATCAGGACTCGAACAAAATGATAAACAGGGATCGAATTCTCTATACTACGCTTGTTGTAATATATTATCTAGTTAGTCAATGATTATAAACAATAAATAGATCCTTATTTGATACGCAGGTTGTCCCAAAAATGCTGGACAAAATAGCACAGAATCCTTCAACCACAATAAGAAGAAACGGACATACATAGACGCTGGGAAGAAGTGAACTGGGCACAACGAAATCCGGGCCTCAACCCACCAGATTTTTGTTCTATCTAAAGAGTATTGCGTATGCGACACCGACCTCAGATGCTGTCTTTCTACACAAACGTATACTACGAGAATAAATGTGTGTCAAGAACACACTAGGAATATTCAAACTTGTTAGGACAGTATGCTACAGCGTATTTTCTCATGCGTGTGTCTAAATAGACATTATTTCGAAGATTTATTAAATTTTGGTGTGCATTAAATTTTATACAATGAAATGGTCCCAAACATGAAATATTTTCATGTTTTTATTGTTAGCGATTTTACAGTTTATTTTCTTCAGAGCCACCACGCGGTTTCTTGTGAAAATAACATTTTCTTGATATTGTGGTCCAAGAATTCTATTCCTATAATATTGATCAACATTTTCGAGACACCTTGTATGTAATGAAAGCTTCTCCGTTATCGGTTCTTTGTAAATATATTACTTCACAGAAGCCACAGCGACCCAGTGCGTCAAAACAAGAATCTGTTTTCCCACGTTTAGTTGAAAGTCTCGTTTTTTTTTTTGTGCGGTTTAAAAACATTTCCCCATCAACACAGAAAAAAAAATTAATTTTGTTTCTATTACCTTGTTAGAATTTGGCAACATGTCAACAAGAATGTTTGTTACAAAATGTATAATACAGTAAACGTTTCCACTTCGTATAGCTCATTGTTTACATAAATCTCTCTTTTCAAGTTGCTTCAGCCAAATTTCCTTGGAACATTTCAACTGAAAGGATAAACACAGTAGTTGCCAAGTTGGGAAAGTGCGTAAACATTACTGATATATTGTTATTGTCCAAATGAGGAAAAAAGTACACTCTTTTACTCGACTACTGACTATCTTATGGAACTTAAAACTAATTTTACAGTTTGAATTCAGTCTTCCCATCTTCAGGTAATTTTCTTAACTAAAATACAAGAATGAACGAAATAAGTCATTTCACCCTGACTATAAAAAATATGACCTACTTAGTGCCAGTCATCCTCAGAACTAACTAACTGATTGCTGCTGTAGTAACTGAATAGTACAACGCTGCACGTACATGAGAGTTGGAATGTCCTTGAAACATTTTAAGCACGGAAAACGTTTCAAGACCACACAAGAGGCGTTTGGCAACAGTGTATGATTGACACTTCATACAACTTCCCAACGGAACACGGGCCAGATGACTTTCTTTCTTACCCGGACAATAGAACTCAAATTTATTGTTTTTCCCGAAATTTATATATTTTTGACAATACTTCCACACATGACCGTCAGGGCTAAATTGTGCAAAACGCTTAAAACGCAATATCATTGACCTCTTCTAGAACGGCACTGGAGTGATCGTTCAGTAGAGCTCACTGGATTTTAGAAACACTGATCGATAATAATTTGTTTCTGGATTTTCAGTGAACCCACTTCCAATTGTAATAGCATTGACATCTTCTACAACGATAATGGAGTGATCGTTCAGTAGAACTCACTACGTAATAAAAACACTGCTCGGTGACAATTTGGTTCGGATTTTTTTTTTTTCAAAATTGCAACACTGGAATGGACAAGCAAAGTCACAGACAGTATGCCAGGAGGGCGATAGTGAGAGAACCAGGGTTACAAAACCCCAGGTTCGGTTCACACCCATATACTCATTACATATGGAATTGCATCGATCAGTCCAATACCGCTTTTAGATAGAGATCAATGTTACGGAAACTATTTTCCTAAAGAGGTACGTTTCGATTTTCATTTGTTCCCTCGGCCTTGGAAATAGTTCCCACTTCGTGTACCTTTTTGTGCTTATTTCACTTTTCTTTTTTAAGCAAACCATACACAAAAGTATTTTTCAATGTTTAATCGTTTTCCATCATTTACAATAGGTAATTTTTACTTTGCCGGCATCATGTACAGAAGTGAACCCATATTTTTTCCCCTAAACAACGCTCAATTAAACCTTTTGTTCAAAACAGAGATCCTTATTTTTAAATATGTTCATGAAATTGTTCGTTATTATCATTCTAATCCACAATATTGTTCCTTCATCCATATTTTGTTGATTTCTTGCCTGTTTAACGTGCAAACTAACATTTCGACGTTTCGTATCGTTGAAGAATCTTCATCAGAAGAGTCCATAATTTCTAAGGGCCTCAAATCTCTTAAGTTACCATGTTATCATAAATTTTTGAGTTATCGAAATTCTCTCCTGTGTTGTTACTTGGTCTAAATCTTTCAATCTAGTTCTTGCTATTGTTTGTCATAAGGTTTCTCTTGATATTCTGTTTCTTGACATACAACATTCTCGTTTGGGAAAAATGACTTGTTTGAATTCACTATTGAGTTTTATCATCATTGTTTAAAGTCACTCAAAGTAAAATAACTGACCAACCTGTTATAAACAGAAGGAAGCTGCAAATTGCGGAGTATAAGTTACGTAAATGCTACAAATTGAAATGGGTATACAAACCATCTGTAATAGCAAGTATCGCCTCACCCAGAACAGTATTTTAGCTTCTAAAGAAACCGATATATATCTTTCTTTTGTTAGTGTCCGATCGTGAAGGCTGTAAGTGTGAGCCTTGTGCACTGTCAGGTACAAATTTTTCCAGTACAAACCGCCAGTGAATTTCTTCATAATATATTGTTTGATCCAGAAATTATTGTTAGCATAAAATAACCCATAGAAAGTTAAATGTGATTTTTACCCCCTCTTGTTCACATCTCACATACTTATCTGTGTTCCGGGCACAGAAACATCTGTGGCATTTTTCAACATATTAAATGTTTATAATCCTTTATTATAATTTAAAAAAGGAAGGAAGAAATATAATATTACGTCCTAAAATGTACTTATGGTATTTTAACGACTGTTTTGAAGGTAAATAAATTTTAACACTGTTTTGGAAACAAATATCTCCATCTTCAAAGTAATTGATATGATTAGAGCCAAGAAAAGAACCTTTCCGGGCATGACAAACACACAAGAATAATACCAAAGTCTGTCTGTACATTTCTGCCTCTGCTTTGAAAGATTATAGTCAAAGTGTTTGTCAGAAAGTCTAAAACCTTTCTGAAACTAAGCATGCCACCAATAACTTCAAAGAAAAAAATGCATGCAAAATTCATTTATATTGGCGTTCCTCAATCGTCTTATTGATCTGTACTAGAGTAGCGAAAGTAATATTATATTCGACTTGCAAATTCTCTATGTTCTATGTCTATGTTCGAAGCCATTGATTGATCCATTAACTAACTTTTGAATGGCTTCTATTGTTAAGTGAGTTTAATAACAATAATAATAACATCCGAACTTTGTTAAAATTAAATATCTTGGAGATAAAATTTGTGTAACCATCAAAAGTCATGTTGTTAACCTGGGAGAATATAAATTTACTGAAGTCAGTAATTAAAAAAAAAAAACTTTTAATTAATATTTTTTCTTCTCATATCAGTAATCTTTAACATATTTTTACAGCAGTAAATAAATGTGTCAAAGTGTTATTTTAGTACATGAAAAAAGATCCTAATATACTATAGTAGAAAAATGCAATATCGTTAACCAATAATATTTTTTTTCTCTTTTCCTTGTAGATCGTTGTTTATTTTGATTCCGTAAGTTCGGTGCAGTCCTCATCTTGCTTCGTGTTTCTGCGTCATTTGGTAGGTATTTATCCACAGAATATTTAATTTGATTTAATACCTGAACATCTATGTTAATGAAGAATGATAATAAGTAATTATCTGTCTGTCTAGAAAGATAAATCCTAAATTATGTTACACCTGCACGATACGAGCGGAAGGCCAGTGTTGTTTAAGTAACCAGATGCTCTTCAGGACAGTCATCGATAACCTTATTGCCGTTATTGTACACTCGATTAACAAAAAATCGGTGATGAGTACACTATTCTATTTATAACTGCTGCACAATATTACAATACCAAATCAACTTACTCGTAAATAGTACTGGCTCAGCGTTCCCAGATTATACAAGTTCCAGACTTAAAAACTAGTTTTATCGGCTATTTTTTATGTTTCTGAGTGTACAAAGATAGTCTGTACGAATTTTAGGGACTTTTAACCATCGTATTTACTACGTTATGGAGACTCCGATTTCAGAGAAATTGTTGTGATTTAATAAAGAATGGGATGAAATTGTTTGTAGGTGCATATGGGGGTAGGGACAATGTACCAAAAATAAATCCCCTGAAGACGGGGCTTGAACTCCTCTTCGGAACGTCGTAAACACATTTCTTTCACAACAATACGTACCGAGCGGTCGACCATCCTGATTGAGTTTTTCCAGGATTTATCCTAAGCCACACCAAGTAAAAGCTGGGATGGTGCCTTGAAATTAGACCCAGGTCGACTCTTTCTCTCATCTTTTTCCCTACCCTATCACGGCCTGAACTTTAGATGACTAAAGGCCATAAAAATAAATTTACACATTTTGCTGCATGTATTTTGTAAGATGCCTTTGTAACCCAGCATGTAGCAGCATACAACAACCTACGGAAGTAACTTCTCTGCTGGGAACAGTGTTGTCAGGTTCCAGTCGCAATATTTCCCTCAAAATACTGAAAAATACCCCGATTTTTGTAAAAAATTCCCGAATTCTAGGTTTTCTTTTAAAAATTACTGGAAATTTAAATAAAATATGTCAAAAAGATTCAACAAAATTTCCTGATTTAAATCCCCCCCTTTTACCCTTCTTGTGACCCATATTTTCCCGTTTTCAGGGGAACTTCCCTCCACCTGACAACACTGACAGTGAATCATGAAAATGTGTTAAAAAAAGATTATGACGATGATGGATCTTCTGCCCGAAGGTCTCTGAGCAAGAAGAACCGATGGTGGTTTGTCATTGCCTTCTACCGGATGGAACGTCCTAAGGAAGGGACCTACAATTTGATAGGGGAACTAATTTGCGAATACGGAATGGAAAGATCGAAGGCTTATAAGGAACTTGTGTTTAAATTAGAGAATGAAAGTAAAAGTGAACAACAATTTATCAGAACGAATAGCAATTGGTCGAGGAGAGAGGGATGTTGTCTCTCACCCACTTTATTTTATATAATCTACTGTGCAGTTCCGAGCTCTGTAGACCCCTGAGAGTGGTTTTTGCTGGCGCGTGTGGTGAAGTACGAAGTGCAGAAGCATCAGCGAGAACTCACGCTTTTACTACCTACTTCGCATTGGCTATTGAAAGCATCTTCCCACCCACGATCACGCTACGACTCATCCCTCGCGGCTACAGAACTCAGAACTAGACTGTTGAAGATGTTATGAAGATATTTGTCGAAAGCGAAGGAGGAGTTACGGTCGGGGAAAGAATAATAAAATGCATTAGATTTACGGACGATTTGGTTCTTCTTGCAGAAAATCACACAATCACTTAACAAGTTGTGATAACAGCTACAGGAAAACTGTGAGGAACATGGAATGGAAATTAATCTAAATAAAATGAAAAGGATGGAAAGAAATCGAACCATAACAAACACCAAGACTGGATGATAAAAAAGTAGAACCAGCTTCAAGTATTTGAATAGTACTGTAAGTAAAGATTTGAAATGTGAACAAGAGATAAAGGCGATAATAGCGATAGCAAATCAGGCGTAAACTGACTGGCAGTGAGAAGAATCTCTTCCGTAAATGGATTAACAAAAGAGTTGAGGAAGATATTAATTAAATGTCTTGTAGGGAGTATTGTGTTGTATGGAGCAGAAACGTGGAATCTACGAAAGAAAGAGCGAAGAAAGGAAATTGGAAGCCTTTGAAATGTCGACATGGATAAGAATGAAAAAATCAGCTGGATACAGAAAATAAGAAACGAAGAAGCGTTGAGGAGGGTAGGCGAGAGACGAACAATCCTGGAGCCAATGAAAAAGAGAAAGAGAAGCTGGTTAGGGCATTAGCAGCGCACAGATTATATACTGAGGAATGCTATTGTTAATAGGAAAAGAGAAAGTTGAATAAGACGATTGGGTCATTCCATGCCAACTGACCAAGTGCTCCCCACCTCACCATCTCCAATTTTGATGAATTTTGGTACAAAGTTTTGTCTTGGACTCAAATGAGCACATACAGAGTTTGAGCTTGGTATCGCCTATACGCTGTTAAAGTCGACGTCATTGCCGCGCGGTATCCTAGCAACCAGATCGATTGGCTTTATACACACGGAGTAGCATACGAGTTTTGTATAGACAAAAAAGTGAAAAAGTTTTTCTTAACATATTTATAACATTTAATAGTTCTATTATACCTTACAATATGACTACATGCTTTGCGTTTGACTGCAGATACTATGCTTTACGTAAAACGTCTAAATTCTTCCGATTTCCAAAGGAAAGAAGACATTACTGTTATGGACGAAGATGTGCAGTCTATTTACAATCCAGTTTGTTTTAGATTTGGCGATTCTATTTTGTTTCAGAAACTCTTTCTGTTAACACTTAAAGTTTCTAGTAACAAAATTAAATGACTTTGTGTATATTTATTCTTTAATGTGTTAATTGCATTCAAGGGGGCATGGAACAATTTTTTGTTGTTTTCAGTTTCTTCAGGATCAACTGAACGGCATAGTAGCATTTATAGTTCATATAAATTCTTGATGTATGTCTAATTAATGTTTCACTAAGGGATTTTCGGTAATTGTTTACATTTTTTACAACAGATTCTCAATCGATATTTACGCTGGTGGTAGGTACTTTACCCATTTAGAACATGAAAGATTGTAATTTTTCATGTCTCGGATTAAATAAAGGAGAAAAGGACTGTTATGGATAATCCTCATAATTCTAATGGAACTGCAAATATCAGGCAAAAGCTGTAGTGTTAAAATAGATTTATTATATGTTTACCTACAGGTGGGTGGGTGCATAACTACTTTGTGTGGAATCTAGAAAATAACTACGAGGACAGATTCCATGTATTTAAATAAACTATACTGAATTCTGAGACTTATGTAACAGTGTTAGCTAGAATAAAGCTGTATATTTGAATACGTGTGGCACAATATTAGCATTTGCAATGCCTAATAATACTTCAAACTTCTCTGAAACTCGGTGTCGATAATTATGTTACCTAAAGAAAACTATGATTTGAAATTACTTTTCAATTCCCAAGTTAGGTAGACCTATACCAGGCGTGGCCAACTTCTTCCTTTATACGGGCCATGATGACGGGCCGCACACTTTTAGACAGAACTTGAATAAAAATAAACTCGGCAGTTTTTCCAAGGTAATAGATATATTAATTGCTATCTTTCTAAAATCATTTTACTACTGCAACAACAACATATTCGTAGAATACTTAATTGTGATCCCAGCGGTCAACTACCCTGACTGAGGTTTTTCCCAGGGTTTGTCTTCAGCCACACCAGACAATCAGCGGGATGGTATCTTCAACTTAAGCCCTGGCCAACTCTTTCCGACAGAGGTGTTGAACCTCGCGAGGTCCGACCTCGACCACATTGAACTCGACCTCAAACCTTGAGGTCAAGGATCAGTGACGTCAAAGTTCCGTCACGAGGTCGATGTCGAAATGAGATCGCGAGTTCGAGGTTGAGCGAGGTCGAGGTCGAAGTGAGATCGCGAAGCCGAGGTTGAGCGAGGTCAAGGTCGAAGTGAGATCGCGAGGTCGAGGTCGAACTCCCGTCGCGAAATCGAGGTTGAGTGACGTCGAGGTCAAGGTTGAAGTTTAAACAGAAAAATGAGGGGTGTCGAGGTTTAGTGGTTATGGTCACTGAATCAGCTGGTAGAATTATTAGACTGAAAACCCAATGGATCTCGAGATCTTGTCCATTCATGAGCGAAAGGTTTTCAAATGAGGTCTTTATTTAAATGAAATCTCAATACTCATTAACAGACAAGATCTCGAGATCGCTGTCCATAGTATTTCGTAGTAATTTGTAAATACTAGTGCGCTGTGTTCTAAAAATTTTGATAATGCTCTTAGATTTTGAAAAATGAAAAAAAGTGGGGGGCGAGCGCGATGAGGACCCTTAACGATGAAGGTGGATGGCAAGTCATCTGAGGCTGTGCGGCTTGAATTCAATTTTAATTATGGCTTTAGGCATCTAAAGGTCATGCCGAGAAAGGGGAGGGGAAAGGATTCAGGACGGTGTCGGCCAGGGCCTAAGTTAAAGCTGCCATACCGGCATTTGCCTGGCCTGAGGAGGAAAAACCCTGGAAAACCTCAGTCAGGATGGTCGGCCGCTGGAATTGAACCCATGACCTCCCAAATGCTACACCAACGCTCTACCACTAAGCTACGAGGCAGTGTGGGTGTTTTAAGTGTTGTAAGTTTTAAAACTAAGTTTGCACTCCGTGATTGAAATGACGGTCCCTAGATGCTACTCCAGGAGAGAAAAAAGTAAAGTACAGTAAATGTATTACTTAAGTTCTAAGTCCCTTGATAGCGAAGCTATAGCTAAAAGGGACTTTATAATCCAGCTGATTCTGTCCGTCCATGTACAGAAATTAAATCTCAGGAACTAGAAGGGCAGAGAGGTGTGTGAGGTTTCGTTGGAAAGGTTTTTACTAAACTAGCTCAGGGAAACAAAAATGAAGTGTGACTCAGTCGCGCGACCACGTCGCCTAGTGTGAGGAAGGTATCCCCATCCGGAACATTTGTAACAAAAAAATTGAGGTCACGTCAGTCGGTGACTCAAGTTTGAAAAGGCAAGAGAGAGTCCATCTTGAGTGAAGTTTCTCCAGGATTCTTCCCTTAGTTACACAGGCATATGCCGGAATGGTACTTAATCTAAGGTCGTAGTTCCTTTTCTCATTTTCCCATAAGAATGCTCCCCAAGTTACGTCCCTCCGCCGAATTATAACGGGGTTAACCATACATACCTGTTCAAGCCACTATGTAAGTTGAATAATGAAATAAGTAAACTCACACCACCCGTTACTTCAGAATAACCAAAGTTTGTCTGATTATTTCGTAGATCCAGACACGTGTTTCGATCAACACTTTGTGAAGTACACTTATTTATTATGGATATTTTACATTTTCTTTTAGTTATATTTCGGTAGATAAAATGAGTTTATGGGCTGTAACAGCACTATGGCTTACGCCCGTCACGATATGACTTATATTTCGAAACAATACTTTTTTTTTCTCTGGTGTTTCATAGTTCATACTTCATAGTATTCCAGCCTAAATCGCCTGACTAGTGTATACAACTCTGGCTACAGTGAATCAATGAGCTGCAATTCATTAGAAAATAGATCTAACTATAAACCTGAAGTTGAGCTACTCAAGTCAAACCAAATTTAAAACTAGTATTTTCCACATGAAAATTTTGCCTTAAAAGTTCAATTTATCTTTAAAATATGACAGTTGTTGGCCTCTCGTGTCGTGACACGTAATGTTCAATTGGAGACATTGATTCGTGATTCCTCCTTAAATTGTCCTGAGTTTGGCATTTATTTACTTCTAGGTGAAACTAGATCATATTACTCATTTGGGTGCACGCCATAGTGGTGCGCACAGATTCTTTTCTTCTTTCCCAAAGAATGTAAACAATTGGCGATACTTCCCCCCGAGTCCCCACAGTTTCTCTTATAGGGCCTCTGGCCTCTGGATGCTTTTTTTTTTCAGGTGAATAGATAACTATTTCAAAACACAAGAATGCAAGAATTTTGATGCTACCGAAGGTGGAGAGGACGCTAATGCTATCAGCTGCAGAACTTGTAGTGCTGTGAAATCGTAGCAGCACTGTAAAACTTAAGATATCAAGAATATGACAAATAATTTTCTGTATAATTATTTTCCTACATACAATCACTAAAACGCTGTTCTTCATCTTGTTAAATTAAAAGAAAGTGCTTTGTTTTGCATCCTTAAAAAGGAAAGACTGCGGGAGTTTGAAACATGCCTTCGGTTTCAGAAACAGCTGTAGCTTAAAAAATAGTCTGGAAAAACAAATAGGTGCTGTTCCAATTTTCAAACTTAATTTCGACTATAAGGTTCAACGGAAGAGTGTTATTCGCAGCAGGGATGGAAAACATTGATCAGCGGTAATGTTTAATTGTTACAGGGAAATCCCCCACACGCTCCTCAATTCGCACACAGCATACATAATATAAAAACCATTTGTCAAGATACATAACTTCACTTTAAAATGAACTACTACGTATTCGGAGATAATTCGCTATCCCAAACAGCCCTTGTCTGACTAAAGTATTCATTTTAATTAAGAATCTATTTATTTTGAAATAGACCGAATATTTATTTATTTGTTGAATTGAATTTGAATTTAATTTGTGAGGCTTTTAGGCAACTTTGGCTCAGGACGGATGGATGATGATGAGATGAATTGGTGGAATGAAGAAAGTGGGAAGAAACGGGAGCACCCCGAGAAAACCCACGCAGACGGTGTTTGTCACTCACAAAACCCACATGACATGAACCGGGATCGAACCGACGATCCCCAGCACCAGAGGTGAGCGCTACACCATTTTGCCACCGCGTTCGGCCCCTTATTTGTTCGTTATTCACCTATCCGAAATGTTCCATAGACATGTCTTACACAGTAGCTGTTCATTTCATTGTTGAATTTCGCGAGGTCGGACCTCGCGATGTCCAATCTCAACCTCATTTGACCTCAAACCATAAGGTCGAGGTTGAAATTTGATCGCGAGGTTAAGGTTGAGCGAGGTCAAGGTCGAGGTCAAAGTACTGTCGCAAGGTCGAGGTTGAGCAAGTCTGTGTCTGGGCATGAAATGTATATTAAATGTACATAATTATGCCTAAAATTATATTAATTCTGCCAATAACTGAATTTGGCGGCGATTGGACCCTTCGGACTCATCCCTAAATACGTCTTTGTATGTTTCATTCAGTTATTTCCTTGCATATTCGGACATGGTGATTTATCTTTCACTCCATTTTGTGATGATATAACAAGCGCGAAATGACCCCCCAGAAAATACCCCGTTATTCAGGCTATGTGAGCAAAATGACAAAAGTGCAACTTTTGCTTCATCCAGTGCAACCATAAATGGTTGCAGAGGCCCGAAAAGACCCTCTCTAGTACACTTTTCTCCATAGGTTCAGAAAATGAGGTAAATTTGGGGCTAAACCTCAAACTTTTTTCGAAAACGTGGGCTAAAAATGGAAGACAACGCAACATGTCACCTGGTGCACCAAACTTCCCCAGAGTACAGGTTCGAAACAAACAGGTCTACAAGTATTGTGTTTGCTACAGGTTTAGCAGAGGTATATGGTGAGTGATAGGATACAGCCACAAGTTGCTGATTGTATGCATGTCTGAGCTAGAATGACTAAAATAGTCAATGGAAACTGAAATTTAATGAAAAAACAGCCATCTTGGAAGCCCCGAATGACCATCATGGCAGTTAAAAACTGGATTGTAATGAGTGTCACTAGAAACAGCACGCCAAAATATATTATTGAGCAAAAAATTATCGTTTTCATTTTCTCAATCGACGAGAGCTTGAAATATACCAATATTTATACTGATTTCTAAATATCATACACCTTGATCTAGGACTTCAATGGTTCTTATTAATCCTGTAACGATCTTTAAACCAAACGTTTTGAACCCTGTGAGGCCAAACCTCGACCCCAAGACGTACGAGGCCAGTGTTACGTGAGTTTGGAGTTGAAAGTTTATTGTGAGGTAGTTCAATGTGTAGGTCGAGTTTAAACGTCATCGTGAAGTAAGGTTGAGTGTGGACGAGGTTGAAATATTATTGTGAGGTTGAGGTTGAGTGAGGCCGAGGCTGAAATATTATCTTGAAATTAAGTTCCACTGTCAGGTTCAGGTTGAAGCTTTCTCCCAACAATGGCAGCGGAAGAGAACTAGCATCGTAACACAAAGGTTCTGGTTTCAAAATCAAGAATCAGTACTTTAGGCTGGAAATTCTGCAGGTTTCCTCTCAAATTATATGAACAAAATGCCGGGATAGTACTTAGAATCACCACTGTTTCTCCGAAGAGTCAGAAAGTAAGTTAATGGCGTGACAGCCCTGCAGACTTTAAGCTGTTTTAACGCCCCCCAAACGAAATGTCGGATTCTAATGACTTATTTTGCTCCCTGTCTGATTCCTTTTGAATTTCATTAAATATCTACATAAGACATCATATTCCAGGAATATTCCATTTCAAATACCAATATTAGGCAACATCAATTATACTAGTATTCCGAAGGAATATAATGTTACTGCATAATCAAGGAATGTTCAGAGAAGACTTGTAAAATACTTCCAGATGAGAAATATCCATAAACAAAAAGAGGAATATTTTAACGCTAGAACGATGGAAACACTGTAGAAATTATTGAAAATTAAAATTGAACTGGTAAAATAAGATAATTCCTGGAATCTTCCCAAGGTAGACACTTTCATATTTCATGTATGGGGAAAAAATACCATTGCTTGGATATCCTGGTCATATTCCATATTATTCGAGGAACATTCCTGGCCTATGATCTGATCATATTCTAATGGGAACTGGATTAGTATGTCAACAAGACAAGAAGAAAATGCTAAACTAAACTTCAAGCATAGGTAACTATTGTAGAACGACCTTGTAGTACAGGATTTCTAGCAAAAAATGTAGTTTATTGTAAGGTGCGGGAAACAATTATTTTGAATTTGCTTACACTTGACCCAAAATATTGACTTTTTTTTTTTCAATTTATATTCAATAGTCAAATAAATAAAGATTATCGCGTAGGGATTCTGCCAGATGCCCTCCAATTGAGGGTGTCCCCTCCCTAAATTTCTGAGTACACATCCCTAACTTTAAAGTTTTTACAGCTAAGAAGCGCAATACTCTTACTTCCTGATGATTGGTGTTCTGTCCGAAGCCAGAACCTAATTCAAAGGTACCTGGGCAAGATGAACCGATGGTGGTTTGCCATTGCCTTTCATCAGATGAAGATGACGTCCTAAGGACGATAGGAGAGTAAGCTTTATTCGAACTTATTGCAAGCTTACCCTGTCAAGTGCATAAGTTTGCGTCAAGCTTATCATGACAAGCCTAAAGCTTGAACCATACTTTCTAGTTGGCTCCTGGCAAGCTTACCATCGAGAGATTTCTTTTGTGTGGTTGAAGGTTCTCCTTTTACCATTCCAGGGTGATGCGTAGTCAGTTTGTGGAAGCAGACGACGCCGACTGCAAGCGGAGAAGCTTGGAGTTAATTACACCTACAAGAAAGACTAAAAAGGCCTATAAAAGGCCAACCTGATACCTTTTAGAGCATCACTTATTAATTTCGAAAAGTGGTCAACTCTTCCTTCTCTGACTTGGTTTGGAGTCAGAGTTTAATACCTCAACCTCAACCGCCGACTTGGTCTCGATTCGGAGATCCTTTCCTCTCTAACTTGGGTTGGAGTTAGAATCCTTCTCATTGAAACTCACTCCTCTCCAAAGAGACCAAAGTCAAATATAAGTTGCTACATAAAAGAGGTGATCCATGCTAATCAATACAAGCCCATGTTCCGGGCACTCATTTAATCAAGTGTAGCAAGTCTTCTAGATAGCGTATTTGTGGAACTTTTAGAATAAAAGGTGTCGGTTAAAAAGTCAACCGTATCTATGTGCTTATTTAACAACCACCGAACTAACGATCCTACGTCGAAAGGCTCTACTTATGTTCTATTACTTTTACAATATTACTTTGAATAACAAACCAAAAGAACATTGCGATATTGTTAATATATATATATATATATATATATATATATATATATATATATATATATATAAATAAAAGAATATGTCCAAAATTAGATCATGGACAGCAAGAGATGAAAATTAGTTTAAAAGTTGCTCACCCGATGACACTACTTGTAAACTTTTGGCATAAAAATATTGAACTGAATTGAAGACCTAATTGCAAAACATCCCAAGTCCACTTTTTTTTCGTATTTTCATTTCCAAGGGCTATCCACTTGCACATTACATCCTAATTCCAACTTAAAAACCCTTTTTTAAAATACAAAATACTTTCAGTTGAACAGAATAACATACTATTTAAGAAAAAATGCTCCGGTGAACTTGGAATGTTTTGCAGTTCAGGTTTTCCATTGTTTTTGCAAAGAACCACAAGTAGGATTTTTTTTAGTTAAAATTCTAATTGTAGAATATTTTAGCATTATACAAATATTTATTTACCTGTTAAAAGTATTAAAAATAACAACCATATGCAAATAGAATAAAGGAAAGGCACTTACAATAACAAAAAGAGATTTAATAGAAATTTAGTTTTAGTAAGTTAGTAACTAGTAAGTCACATTTCGCTTTACCAAAATGTTTATGCTTATAATTACAGGTACGTTCTTCAACTGATTATGCGTTCCTTGTTAAAAGAGAAATCGTGAGATAGGCAAAACGTAAAATTAAAATACCAGGAGCTACTTTATTACCTTTTATCATCCATAACTTTCCTGATGATTAATAAAGACATTTCTTTTGATGTTTACTTGTTCTTGCTGGACGCCGATAGAGCTAAAACTGATTTCTTTGTCTCGCTGAGATAACATTTATTTATGCTCACGCGGCTAAACAATATGGTATGACAAATGCATTATACAAACATATACACTATGTTTCGTGAGACTACAGATAAAACGGATAAAAAAATTATACACATGTCAGGACATTTGTCACAGGATGGGAACACTGTTTGTAAGATTATTTATTTTATTTATTTACACACGGTTTCAGATATAACAGTGTTGCCATTTTACACTGAAAACATTAACAACACATCAAGAGTCAACTACCATAATATCAACACTAATATTACAAATAAAGCAATAAATAAGTTTTATACATAATATCAATAGTATTTCAGAGCTCAAAATGTCTCTCTGATATTAGGCGATTATATTGCGGTTGATATTTTAGTTAAAATCAAGACACTAGAAACTCGAGAAATTACTAACATTCCTGCCACAAGATGAAGATCGAACCAGCTAATTCGAAGAGTTAAGGACAGGATGCACTGCATCTGTAAAACTACTTATATATTTTGCAATTATTATGTACTGTTTCGTATACCAGGGACGTATGTAGAGGGGAGTCCGAAAGTTCATCCCCCACTAAAATTCAGATTTATTTTTAAAATTAGTATAATTTTTGGCAAAATTGTCTTCATTTTACGAAAATTTCAATCCCAGACAGACCTCGGACTCCCCTCGAAGGCGCTGGACCCGCCCCCCGGAACTAACTTCTAGGTACGTTCCTGTCGTATACTGTATATGGAAAACAAAATTTTAATTAACTCTTGGGTATGGGCAATAACAACAAGGTATGGGCAATAACAACAAGAAATTAATCTATAACTATAATGGGTATTGAATACCTTAATTTAAAAATCATATAACAAGAGTTTGCAGAAAGGGCGAAGTATAGCTCTTTGTTTACAACACCAGTCAGGACTGAACTAACGTTTTAGGAATACGTATATACACACATTAATAAATTTTGTGATTCTTTTAATGTTCATTGATATCATTGTTAATGAAGCTTTTAGAATTTTCGGGTTTGTATTGAAGTTACGAAATGACTTCTCGCACACTGATCAACGCGTATGTTTACTCAAAGTTAGAATAAATTGCGATGATATGGCATCCCGACAGAAAAAAACCGCTGGCAAACCTCAATTTGTTCGCTCCTTCCTTACATGTAAAGAAAAAGCGATATATCCTTAAGTTTGAAAAGTACCTGGTGAACAAATACGTTACAACCATAAGAAAAAGATGAGTTAATTTTCATTTTGACATTTCTACATAAAATACTCTTAAAGCTTATTTACCAGAAAAAAGGGTTGCATGTCCCGAATAGATCAACTCGTCCAGGTAATGCAATCTTTAATCTGTCAAAACAAAGAACCAAAGGATTAGGTATATCGCCTGTGAGGCCAATGTGCTCAGTATACAACTGTATTCTTAAAGGCTGTCGCGAGATAGTAAATATTCAACATAAAAAAATAATAAATTGCGTTTTTATTTAAAATTATAAATAGTGGGTGCAGAATATGTCACTGTCATGTGTATGTTGAACGCTGAAATTCGCCTGCTGTGTTCTATAAATAAATAAAAGATCACGTGCTACTGGCAAGAAATGCTAAAGTACTAATTTAACAGAAAGAGCATATGACCAAATAAACATTTATTGTACGTTTTAAGATTGATTCTTCCGGAGTTCAAAATTTGTTCGAAATCTCCTAGTGGCCAGGCAATTAGCCAAACCCTTGGGAATTGTGGTTCTGTTACTGGGGATAAAAAAAATACGGCAAAAAAGAAAGAAATTGGTTGAAATAAGGGTCTTATCCTTAACGATCGGCCGCCAAAACTTGTGAAATGTTTGTTGGGTGGTCTACCATCAAGGGGTTTCCAAAGCACGAATACGTGCTTCCTATGCTCACTCAATCTCAACAACTTTTTAAAATACATATTTCATAGACATATTTTACTGTGGAACTGAGTAAAAAAATGGATGTTTCCGGCATATACCACTCAGACCAACTGTTCTTCCCATATCTATGGTAGTTCTCTCTTCCAACTAAACACTGTCTACATTGGGACATAGGCAGGCACCAGAAACTTTGAAGTGTGTAATGTCCTCTGCCTCCCCGCATGATTTCTTGATGATCCATAACTTTGGTTCTTTTTAAATCTTTGCTATCGCTTACTGGTGGTAGGTACATAAAACTCGCACACACTTAATTCCTAAATTCGGATCAGTAACTCCAGGCTTTATTATTATTCACACGACAATGGAACTCAAATAAAAACTGTTTCTTTATTTACTGAAGAGTCCAGAGACTATCAGACAGACAGCCCCCTCGAAAGCATGGGCCCGCCCACCCGTCCACACACCGGGTTTCTCCATTAAATAAAAGACAGAACAGATAAGTCGCAAAAATGAGTCTGAAGATTCTCACACAGCATTCATTCCACATTCCACTAATTAATAATTTTTGCTTCCGATATTTTACGAATGTTCCTGGAACACTGGAAATATGTCCGAAAAATTTCCGACAAATACGATGCTTGGCATTGGTAAAATAAGATCCCTTAAATCTTTCCAAGTCGAAAATTGGCATATTCTATGCATGGATCTGAAATTTCGGAAATATATTTCCATGCATATTTATCAAGTTATATAATGGGAAAATATGTGTTCTATGCGATGTAGTAAATATTCTTATTGCTGACAATAATCCTAAGTGGTGTCTACTTGTGTGCAACTTGTTCGGCGTCTTTAAATAACAGAAGAGGAAATTGCCTTTGCAGCAAGTGGTCAAAGTTGAATTCCAATTTTTTTCAGGGACTACCAGGACTATACTCTATTAAGATTAAAAGGTGTACACCTACATTCATGGGAAACGTATACAACATCCATAAATGTGAATTGTCCTTTTAGTAGCACGGGAGAAAAAATCGCAGACTCTCGCACACCTCTTTCTACTTGCTAGCGAAAAAGGTTTGTGACACACTCCGCCTCGTATCATAAAATAAAATGCTGCTATATCGAACTTCATCTCTTCCAAAAAATCATAAAAAAAATATTTTAGCTGGACATGCTTATCGATATTTTAGCAAACTATGTTTTCGTTTTACACCAAGATCATTGGCTACTTATAGTAAACTTAGCTTCACTAAGGGGGAAAAAAAAACATTGAGACACTTTTATCAACACTCAAGCAAGCAAGTACGCACGAAACTCTTTCTCCTTGCAATTTTCGTCTGTTTAGTACAACAGTAAACTACATGAAGTAAATATCAAAATGGAGAATACAAGGCATAAAAAGAATGAACGTTCTATATTTCAGGAGAATATTCGGAAATTGAATTTACACGATACAACCCCTACTCTACTCCCTTTTTTTAAATTCTCAGTGGTAAAGAACAAAAATAAAAACACTATATTTAACGCACAAAATCTTGTCTTGTCAACCTTGTTTGACACTGAGTGAGAACTATCATTCACTTATGCACGAAATACTTCCATAAATAATAATTGTAAGATACTCCTTATTTAACCATAATTTAGCGAAAGGTCGAAACGAGAAATTTCATAAAGGAAGATTATAAAATCTACTGCGAAAGTCAAAGTTCATTTACCTGATAGTGTACATAAAGGAGCACAAAAATTATTTTTTTCTACTAATATTGACAGTATAATTTTTTGAGAAGAAATTCGATCAGGTCAAAGAAATGGAAAGAACAAAAAATTGATTCTTAATTCTCCATATGAACTGCGATGAAGTTGACATCTTTTGGCAATATATTGCATGTTGTCAATCTTCTTTTTAATTGATGCGTTAAAGAACATGTGTGATTTTTTAAAAAAATATTCATTTAAATACTACTAAAGCAAAAATACACTATTTCACTTTTAACACTTGCTAGTTCGTATACTAAGGAAAAATCTATGAAATAAAGTGCTACATACATAGACTGTACATGTTTTAATTTCTCTAAAAAAAATGTGACATTATCTTATCTATAACGTAGGCCTATTATTGATTTCGAGTTTCTCAAACCGGGAAATCTGTCCATTTACTCTATTTTTTTTTGTTCATGCTTATGACAATGTAAAACTTCAATAATAATAATAATAATAATAATAATAATAATAATAATAATAATAATAATAATAATAATAATAATAATAATAGAAGAAGAAGAAAACTGGAACATATCCAGAAATTAGTTTCTTAGGGTATATCCTAAGCTTATCGGGATGAAGGGGGCAGGGTAATTAGAATCTCAGGCAGCAAGAGTATCTATTTTTTCCACTTGCACAGAAAATAATGCAAGTTACCAACTTATTCATAAACAAATAAGTGACATTTTTTTTTAAATTCTGTATGCTGGAATAGACATTGTAGTAAAGAATGCAAGAATATATATAGTAAAGAATATATATAGTAGTAAAGAATATATATATATATATATATACAATCACAGCCATATTCGATCCACTACTGAATGAGGCTTCTCTCCGGAGGGAAGAGATGGTTTACTGCTCCCACACTGATCAAACGGGTTGGGAGAGGAGATCCTAAGATCTCACTGTGATCGCCACTATATTTTATACATAGCAGCTCCGCTATTACATCACGTTGCTGGGTGGGCAACGTTCCAGACCCACACGCCTTGGGAAATTCCTTGGCAGTGCGGGGAATCGAACCCGGGACACCTCAATCCGTAGTCAGGAATGCTAACCACTAGACCAACGGGGTGGTCAATATATATATATATATATAATATTGAATTTATGAATCTTGAGAGGTTAGAAACCTAAATTTATTTACATAATATTGAATTTATGTATGATGACAGGTGAAAATTTATTTATAGGCCTACGACATTGATTTATGCTTATTGAACTCTGACATATTTCTTTTTACTTTCATTCACACCACTGAACTTGATGCATATTGAAAAGTAACAGATCTTCATATAATATTGAGTTTAATATTTATTTATACAATCACGAACTTGTGCATAATTAAATGAACAAACAGAACTTTATTTATACACTAGGCTAAATTTATGAATGTTGGAATGTGAGAATTATTTTTTAAAACGCTAGTGCTGCCCTCTTTTGAAAGCTACGCTCTGAACTTGTCTCATATCAGAATGACGCCCCTCGGTTCCCGCTCCTACAATCCCGACAATGCGCGAGGCCTATAGCTAGAGGGCACCCGAACTTTGGAGACAAAAATAAGCTTTGGTTCATTGTTCAGAGCGAAATCTATTGTTTGGATATCCGGAATTTTGACATGCATTGTCATCAGTGCGGTATGGATGTATCAATTCAATGTAATATTTGTACTGAGCTCTTGATAACAATAGCGATATTGTCAATATAACCTCGTATATAATTATATGAAATAAAGTGAGTTTTACATTATTATTAAGAAATGTTCAGGAGCATCGCAATAACTGGCTTTCCAAATAACCACACGGGCTAAGATAGTACTGTATTCTATTAGATTACTATTTAAGGACATTAAATATTAGATAAATTGACAAAATGTTCAATAGATGTCACCTCGGTTTGTTTCGGCTCAGGGTACACTCTTCTCACAAACACAAATTTGTGCACAAGCTATCTCTTTCATTTTTGTGCATTATACAGATGCTACACAACACATTCATACTAATACTTGATGAACGAAAGATACAGTTGATTTTTCAATTCAGGTACAGATTTTTCATGGTTGAACTATGGAGAAGATACGATAAAGAAAAAAAAAAATAGATAGCTCGATACTGTAAACCCCGATGAATTGATTTAAGTGAAAAATGAAATAATTCATGCAATACTGTTCATTGTCTGAGGCTATAGATAGCCTATGATGATATTATTTTTGTAAGTTTTCCTTCCATTCGAAGGAAATAACTATTTAAATTTTAACTAATTTGACAGTATTTAAAATGTGTTTATACCAAAAATCTGTGTTAGTGACAACAAAAGAGTGACCTATATAAACTATAGACAAACGCTTTCAAAATTTTACATAAAATAAAGCTCTGCTATATAAACTAAAAGTTTTTAAGCAGATAATATACCAAAAAGTGCACCTTTTGCTTTTCTGTTACGGGCGTTACATCGTCTATTACATGCTTAGGAAATGTGAAATATTTTCTTCCTAATTGGGATAAATCACCCACTTACTAGACAGAATTTGAATTGGTGGTAAGGCATCGAAGGCAGGAAGAACCTAAATCAGGATGGTCGTCAGCTAGGATTGAACCCTGGACCTAAGTGCGAGGCCAACCTTCTACCATTGAGCTACGGCCCCTCAGTAGTTACAAGTGTTAGTAGATAGAACTTTCTTTTTTAAAAAATAACTTTATTTATTCATTTTAGATTAAAATCCATGTGAACATAGATGGACAAAACTTGACATAGGAATTTGATAATGTATTATGAACTCTGATATGAATAATATTTTAAGATGTTTTCTGGTTTGTTTTCCAGAGACTTGTATAAATAATTTGTAGTGCAGAGAAGGCATTTTTCTTATTTTAGACATTTTAAGAGTAAAATCCCAGTTTTGGGGGATGATAACATATCAGTTGGATAAAAACCTAAAAAAAATTCAGTTCATCGGGTCCATCGGAACCCTGCTGTCCATCTCTATAGTAAAAAATTGAAAGTTTTTAACTTATTACAAGCAATTCAAATTTCTAACAAAACACCTTACTGGGTGCCCTGACGTGATAAAATCTCTCCATTCAAATGGCTCAAATACTATCACAAATATTGATAAATTTAATGCGATAACCTAACCTGCAATAGCTGTAGGGTGAGACACATTCAAGAGCAACTACAAACTAATGTAAACCCAGATTTAGAAAAAAAATGGCAAATTGAAAATTTTTCTAAACTCAAAATTTTCACATATCTGGCAACACCGAACTTATGTACATCGCAACCACAACATACGAGAAAGTTAATGCTTCGATGAAAATTGTCGGGCTTAGAAAGTGCACCCAAACCATTTTCTTTTTATCTGAGTGTACTTCTTCAAGAATATTAAACTATCACACTAACATTCAAGTCAGAAGCTTAAACAGAAATCAGTATAAAAAGTAAGTTTCACTCTTGTAGTCCATAAAAGTTCCAAAAAATATAGACACTAGTAGTGGATATTCAACAACAGTGAACAGTAGCGTAACTAAGGGGATCTGGGTCTATATACACTGTGTTTCTAGTGCAGGGGTTCTTAAACTTTTAAATCGAAATTGATACTTTCGTCGTTGCATCAAGTAATATTACTGAATTTTCAATGCTAATATTTAAATTTGTATGAATTCCAGTACTTATTATACCAACGAGGCAGAACGTTTGTGAGGGTGCTTGCCTTGTAATTAGCAGGTCTCATCGATTCCCTGTAAAACTCTGGTAAACTTTTTGTATGAGCCATTCTTGTAGCTTTTGACTTCGGCCCATCACAATTATCTGTCATGTTCTACTTAAAATCCATAATTCCAACCATTCATGCTCTATCCGGGATTCGAACCCGAGACGTTCGAGTCGCTGGCATCCCTAACCCACACGGTTACGAGGTCGGCAACGATTACCGCTGCCGATCATCCTGACTAAGGTTTTTCGTGGTTCCCTCAATCACACTAGGCAAATGTTGAGATGGTAGCTTGGATAATGGAACAACAATATAAAAATATGAACAAAAGTAGTCAAATTATTTCTGTTAAATAGCTAAAATCTACATTCCCTGATGATAAACAATTGTCTTATTTCAAGAGGAAATAATAGATTATTATTTCTTAACTTTGTATTTATGTTCGATAGATGCCAATAAACCTTCCCGAATTTAGGCTCAGAAAATATTATCACAGTACACACTTTTTGAGCTACTTTTCCCATGTAGAAGAGACAATGAAAAAAAAAAGCCATGTATATAAATTATATTACTTTCTTTTCTTAATGTAGGGGAAAATGTATTACGTACAACTCAATATTTTCACTTGTAAACTTTTTCAACCCACAGATGGCAGAATTAAATTCAAATCTGAAAATAATAGTATTTCAACACTTTTATCAACTGATTTATAGGGTCTCTAAAACTATGTATAATTTCATAAATTAACAGTTAGAAACAAAACATAGGTTGTAAAGTATTTGTATTTCCAAATCGGAACTAAATCAACAAAAAACGTTATTTCGCTCAGATAAAGAGTCTAACATTTTTCCATATATATTTACTAGAGAAAAATTTATTTAATATTAAGAATAAAAATAAATGAAACGGAGAAGTAACATTTTCAGTACAAGCAAAATTAGTAGTTAAAATGTTCACTTAAAAAAAAAAAACTTTTACAGCATTTGTAAGCGGACACTTCAAACTTCATTGTTATGTATTATTTATGCCTTAAATACGTAAAAGTAAACGGTGGTGACGTAAAACTTTGAAGCTTGTTTTATTAAAAACATCTAATTTCTGTCCAAACTCACTCAATTTTTTAAATAAAAATCTTAATTTGTTATCATATATATATATATTTTTTTTAGAATTTAATACGGAACCCGAAAACAATATAAATTCTAAATTTTCGTCAAGAGGTCCATTTTCGCTTTCCGCCTCACAAATACTGAATATTTTTCACTAAGGACAATCCACCCATATATTATTTATTTGAATTTAATAGAACTAAACAAAATCACTTTCTTTTTATCAAATATTTACGCTATAATTCACTGCATTAAAAATTTTATACTTCACTATGTTAAAAAAATGCTTTAGAAGAGTATTATGATAATTAGTCCGACATTGATACTACAGGCCTACAGGTTCGACATTGTATTATCTCAGAACTACAAAAGAGTTTACTACATTCACAAGTTTCATTCATTAATTTTGAAGTGAAAAAACGGGTGCCATTTTAAACAGAAAACAGGCCTAATTTAAAAAAAAATATAATTAAATTTTTAACCTACAGTTATAATTTAATATAAACGCTAAAATAGTATTTAATTATAAGTTCGTCTAATTTTTAAATTCTAATCGTTTATCTAAAATTTTACAATGAGTTTTGTTAGTACTTTGAAAGGACTGTTAATTGCTTGATTGGATAAAACTCCATACAGTAGCTAATCTGTAATTCACTATTAATTGCTGTGTACAAACTTTATACCAGTAATTAAAAAATGATGATAGGATTGTCATTTTGATATCGGATAGCCATTGTTGGTTTATTCTGTAAACAACAACAGTATTATTGGTTAGGTAGGTTAGTTTGCTTCATGCATTATTACAATCACATCTATCTGCTCTTCTTACTGTTGTTAACGGTGAATGTTGTCAGCCAACAGAAGAGGCGAGATAAAAAAAAAAAATACTGAAAGAATGTACTAGAATCAGCACAGAACATAAAACTTACGACTGCCATAACTTTTACAGCTTATTGTCCTATAAAGATCGACTTCCTATAAACAACCAAGCAAATGTTACTAAAAAGAATAAAAAAACACTAACCCCCATGAGGGTTTATCGAAAGGGGGAGGGAGGCGTGAGGGGGAAAAAATAACAAAACTCGAATATGTTGTCTTTTGCTTCGATGTCGTAAGGAAACGACATTAGAAAATGCTCACCACAGATACCTATAAAATCCAATTAGCTTTGCACACACTTTAACAGCAAATAAACAAACGTAGTATCGTTTAAACTGCAATTAAATTACACTTAATTTTCTTCGTATGACACTAAAAAGTAAAATGGCGGTCGCGGAGGGAAGGGGAGAAAGGGTATTGGGCATGAGACTCGTTGTGACGTCACGCATAAAGCACCGCCTCCGAGGCAATGGGCGGGAAACTCCAATGGATTTACGACGTGCTATCTCCGTGCCATCTAGCGGTATGAGAAGGAAGCGTTACAACGGAACCATTACAGGCCATGGAAATGGCTACTACGTTAGTGAAGTCCATTACTATCTTCATAAAAAAGAAAGGAAAACGGGTGATAAACTTAAATGGAAGAATTATTAGACGAATACTGTGTTACTGATGAAACACTTGAAGGTTGTTTTCAGATACTTCCTTGGTCATATTATGATCTGTTCAATTTGTTTCTCTAAGAAGTAAAAGTGGACACTAATTTGACAAGGAGAGTACACGCGAACAGCAGAAGAACGAGAACCGCAAGAGGCACTGGGGGAGAAGAAAAAAAAGGACAATAAAAGAAGAAAAATGCCAGTTTGTTGATACCGTATTCGTAAAATCGTGTAACTTAGCATCGAGGAAACTGCTTGCAGAAGACGTTTCGACCATTTTTGTCCTCATTTTATAGGGTGGCACTCCACTAAAGCTATCTTAATTTTACTGGCTAAGCTTAGTGCATGAGTTTTCTTGGCGAGAAAATGAACTCGGGAGAGAGAGAGCGGGGGAGGGAGGGAGTACTTAAACCAAACTTCAGAAAACAAAAAAAGACATAAATGGTCATTGTTTCGACGGGTAAATGAGGGAATTTGTTTAACCAAATGACACTATTTTGTAGACAAAGATGGCGACGAAACGACGTCACTAACAAACCTTAATGTTTACCTGAGATTTCCCCACTCCTCCCCTGTCTAAATGTTAAATGGATGATTAAAGAGGACTGATATTTGCTATTACAACTTTTTTTTTTCAAGAAAAAAAAAACCTGTTCCCCGTCCCCCTTGATTTCAAAGGACTACTACAGCGCTGCGCTACAGTTGCTCAGTTAGGAAGAGATATAATCGTTTTGACATTCTGAGAAGTGGCTGTTTACGCCACAAAGATATGCCTTGTAGACTATAAGTGTGCATTAAGTCTTGATTGACAATCTGGTCATGCAGTTTACAAGCAGACGTTACAGGACAGAAAAGTATGTGTGTATATATATTTATTTGTGTGTGTATCACTTCTCTACGTGATATGAAAAGAAGACAGTAAAGACGTTTTATAGAGCATATAATGCGACAAAATTGCTTCGAGAATTGGTAATTTTGTGTTCTTCAAGTCAATAATAATAATAAAAAGAAACCAAAAGTGCATTTACAACAGAAGCTCTGATATATTTTCCCCTCTCGAAGCCCCATTTGGCGTTCACATAGACAATAAATGTTTTGTTTTTACCTAAAGCTTGTCCAGCTTACATCCACATGATATTTGAAGACCCTTTAAAAAAGTTAAGATGTTGTTCAGTATTAATCTATTTAATTTACTTTAATTATTTCCAATTTCCAGCGGAAATACAAGTTATTATAGCAAAACTATGTAGGTAATGATTATGTTTATCATGACAGCTGTTCATTCTTTCATTTTTAAAACAATTCCTAGTTCAACAAATTATTCTGCCTTGAAATACTATGAGCTATTTATAAGTTATAAATTTGAGTGATACAGCACCATCTGTTAGTCAAACAAGAAAAGAGAAAAACATAAAGAGAGAAAAAAAATATCGAGAAACAAAAACATTACGCAATCCGCTTCTTGAGGTTTGGAATAAATTGAGCGAATTGCCCATTACCCTTACTATAACTGTCTCCAGGGTGTTGCTAATGAGTTTTATGTTCACATATTCCTTGGTTTATGTCGATTTAAACGTTGTGGCTATCCTCTCATACCACATATAAACACAAAAGTATAATTCCTATATATACACATGTATATACATACACGTAAATGGACAACAAATTGGCCATACAGCTCAGCTATTCTGCCAGAGGTTTTAATGTAAAGACGTGATGCCAGGACGCGTGTTAACTGACGTTATCTTTCGCTTTTATTCCTCATAGTTTTCTTTTTACATTCTATTTGTCCTCCTTGTTCCTTTGTAACAAGTTCGCAGTTCAAAATTAAGACTCAATTACGGTCAAAAAGTATCAATAAGAAGGAGGTAATATAGCTCTCGAAATGAGAAGGAAGATTTGGTTCTAAGTACCTCTTAAAAGAAGGGGGGTTTGAATTACAATCATCAATGTTACACCAAACAAGCAATATACTACAGAGTAAAGTCTTTGCTGTAATGCGTCAAGACAAATGAAAGTGGTCTGTTAAAACATGAGCCAAAGAAAGTCGGGG
Organism: Lepisma saccharinum; assembly: GCA_022664845.1. NCBI lineage: Eukaryota > Metazoa > Arthropoda > Insecta > Zygentoma > Lepismatidae > Lepisma > Lepisma saccharinum. The sequence continues at coordinate 198,877 of JAGDQP010000075.1, forward strand.
TCAGAGACTGATGCTGCGGGTGGGGGAAGAGGTACACTGCAAGGATGGGTGAACCAAAAAAAAATTGGCACAAAAGTCAGAGAGGGGGAGGAACTGTGCACATCTCTTTGAGAAAAAAACTATGGGTAAAGACGAGGGGGGGGGGGGGGATAGGCGAGATAAGTACTGGTGTTTTCTCTATGCCATGTTGGTTTTGATTCTCTCTCTTTCTCTCTGTGTGAGTGTGTGTGTGTGTGTTGCAAGTAAAAAGGAAGAGAATGACAGAGAAGTGCCTCGCTCAAGCCAATGGAGAAAAGAACAGAGTATATCGCGGCCATCTTGACAGTTTATGACGAAATAAACCCGCGGGACTATTACCGTTACCAGTTTAAAGGTCTTATCGTGCTAGTCAGTAGAAATTTGGTTGCAGCATACTTCTCAGTCTTTTTTTTAGTATTTTTTTTTTTCGGAATACTCTTTTTTTTATTTCTTCGAGGGAGGGGTAGATGTAATGTAACAGCAATAAGAAACATAGAAGCTGTAAAGTAATAAGAAAAGGGTAGTCATTCACCTTTTTTTTTTAACTTTAAGAAGGTGATGACTTCGTTAACAGTTGTGAAAGTTTATGTAGAAAGGAATAAACTCTTTTTTTTAAAAAAAATAAAAGGACGGGAAGGGGACTGCAAAGACGAAGAAGTACAATAGAGAAACAGTTCCATAAAAAAGAAGTAATAATGGTCAAATTTGCACAATTCTACTAACCTCGTCTCCGTCGTCAGAATAACGAACAATTTATTATTAATACTGAAATTGTCTACTAATGTACCAATTTCTATTTTACATGGATAATTTTATTAGAAATACACAAGCAGGTGAGACAAGTTTCTTCTTTCTCTCTCGGTGACGTGAAAGAAAAAAAAAACCTTAGAGCTGTGATATATGGCTTTGGGGAAACGTTAAATGTTCCTTTTTATCTGTATTTTATTTTCGCACAAAGCCATCAAAACCAACCTCTTGTGGATAAGTATGCTTTTTAATGGCTTTTAAGTAGCTGTTACGTGTAGGTCAAAAACTGTAAGTTAAAAAAAAATGGCTGCATAAATAGCTTAAGTTTGTTTTTTCTGTACTTTTTTCCTTATGAAATGAAAAAACGAAGTCAAGTGAATAGTAATACATACTTTTTTCCTTTAGAATAAAAAAAAATAATATAAAAAAATAGAATGAAAAAAAAAAGGTAAGATGAATATCTACTAATATTTACAGTCTGGAAACGCTTGTTAAGTGCAATATTCAAAACTTGAGAATATTTATTAACAAACAAAACAGACAATGCATATCGTTTAGTAAATTACTGTAATTATGAACAATAATAAGAATGATGGTTTGAAACGTTTAAAAATATTGTGTTGCGTTTCTAAGTATCTTCTTGCTCCAGGCATGAATGTTAAAAATGAGTTAATTTTCGCTAAAAAGTTTGGAGTATATCTATATAAGTCAGTATTTTGATAATCACTCACGGTATGGCTGAAAGCCTTTGGTGTGGACCATGGAGGGGATCAACTGATACAGAAGATGCATGATGGGGGTAGGGGTAGAAGAAAGCAGGTCAGCGGTTCATCTACTTGTGATGATCCGGCTGATTAAATCCGGTGACTTTAAAATGGCAGGTACTTTTCGTTTCGTTAGCTTTCTCCATTTAAGAACATGTGTGATCGGTTTTGATCTAAGTTTAATCTAAAAAAAATATTTGTGCTTCAGGCACGTACCTAGAAATTATTTTTGGGGGTCTACTTGCTTCCGTGCGGGTGTGTGTGTAAAGTGTGTTTTTGGTTATGAAATGTTTATTAAATATACGTATATAATTATACCTAAACATATACTAATTATGCGCTAATCTCTGAATTTTCGGATGGGAATCCTCCCTCACCCCTTCTAAATATACCCCTGTCATGCTTGTTTTAACCCTGTACATTTTTTGTATCTTTAACTGAATTTATGCAGCTCAATTCAGATATAGTCAACCTGAAGTGAATTTCCATTCCCTATTGCCTCAAAAGCCATCAAGTCTATAGAATTTAATTTTAAACTAGGATTAATAAGTGATTTATCAAATAAATTTAATTCGAATAAATTCGATGTTCAATAATTGTCGTCACAGAGGTTTCTAAAAAAATGCTTCCTACTATTAACTCAGTGTATCCAATCAGAATGCGAGAGGCCGGGGTTCGACTATCTTTACCAGTTCAGAAATTAGTTCCTTTTGTGTGTTTTTCACCGTCCTTCTCTGTGTTAAAAAGGATTGGTACGTTTAGTACGTTGTCGGTAGCTCGGTTAGCTCGCCATAAAGCTATCAGTGAGCGAATACGGGTTTTGTCCCCAATCCTGCAAAAATTTGTATTCCTTCCTAGACTATCAGAATAGCACTCCTCCTTACACACTCCTATTTGTAATGAGCCATTTATTTACATGTAAAACATTTTAAGTGTACAGAAGTGAATAAGTATACAAGAAGTGTGATTTTTTACAGTGTAGATAACAGTCAAAGAGAAAAAATATAAATTTGAACTTATAAACAAAAAGGAACAGCATTGTAAGCAGGGATTCTGTCAGTATTTTCAGTTGAGTGGGGGGAGTGTGTAAAGTCAAAGTTGGGAGAGCGTAAGTGAAGTATTTCTGGGTTTCTATTTATTTTTCACCGTAAAACAAATTAAATTAGAGGAGGGCTCGAGAATTTGGGGGATGGCATTTATACAGTCAATTGGGGATTGGTAGTGTCAATCTATTAAAAAAAATAAAATGAAAGAAAAATAGTTAAATTAGAATCAATTTTCATTCTGTTTATAAAAATAAAAAAATACTGACTTTAAATTTATAGTTACTAAAATGTGTGATTGAGCAATTGTTTGCAGAATTTTCGAGATAATAAAAAATAAATTCACTTGAGGTGAAGTTAACAATTCAATCCAGAGTTCGATTACCGGTTATTACTATTGTACGCTCAGTTTCATAGAAAGTGACTGATAAGTAGTCTTCTAAGTACACTTTCACTCTGTGTATTGAAGCCGAAAACAGATCAGCTGAAGCTCGGTTGGTAAAGTATTGTCTTAGCAGTCCTGAGAACGATCCCAACGGCCACCCAGTTTTTCCAGGGATTTTTTACGGGAACCAGGTCAATGCTGGGATAGTACCTTCAAACTAGCCCATAACCGTGCCGACGTCCTTTCAACATTCTCTGCCGTAATCTATCTCAGCCTGAGCTAAAGTTGTCCAATGGTCATAACAATTCAATTCAAACAACTATCGCCGGGAAGTTACGTGTTAGGGGTTCATGATTCTTATTTTTATTGAAGTGGATTATTTTTGTTCTTTTTGGCGATTTTTTTTTACATGTGTGCATAAAGTTTGTAGCCCACCATTTTGTTTGTATAATAAAACAGTGCTCTCTACCTTACAGAAATAAACGTGAAACAACTAAACCATACACTGCCCAAAGTTATTTTCTAAATTCTAGATGTCAGCACAGATATATATTTTCTTCTATATAAATATTTTAACCAACATTACATTAGTTTTTAAACGGTAGGCTCCAAATTGCAGTTATGGTTCTCATTTCACCAATTACTGAGAGAATTGGCATATATTCAACTGAATGCACTGTACTATTACAATGTATTTTAATTGTCGTTAGAACGAAGAAGATTATTTTGAATTTAGACATTTTTCACTTGTAAAATCTAAGATCATTACAAATTATTTTTCGATTTCAATTGTTATTAGTAATAGGTAAAATGATTTCTTAAATGAATTTCAAAAATGTAAATTAGTCTATAATAAAACAAGAAACGAAAACCGGTTAGCAAATATGGACAAAAAATGTCTGTCTAGAAGGCATGACATGGAAAGGGAAAAAAAAATCGTGCCACAAGGAAGGAGTGACATCTAGTAGGAACAGAACGCGTTACTTGCACACTTTATAGAGATTGCCGTATGATGGCGTTAGGTAAGGGAAACACAATAGAAACGGGGGAGCCGACAGAATAAGCCTATCCGAGATAGCGCTTGGGGAATGGTGCTGAGCTTAGGGGTAGACAGTGGCGACGTCAGGAGGAAAAAATGTGAATGAGAAGAATCAAAGAGAAAGTTGAAGCATCAGGATTTTATGTACGGAATAGGCTGAAAATTGTTTTTAACGAAATAAATAGCGAGAAAACCCAAAAGACATTTTAAAAAAAGCTACATTAAATTTATATTTTTTAATTTTATATTTCTGCTTATTGTTGGTTAAACATTTCATTGTGAATCATATCCAATCTATTTTTGCTTTTTCAAAAATTTATTCACAAGGGAAAAGGGGGCACAATCCCATGCACGTCGTGTTTTTTTTTTTTTTTCCTCTTAGCTCACTTACCTCTTTCACAAAATATTTGCAAAACAATTATTTTGTACAGGCATATTACTTGTTATCAAGTTTTGTTTTACGAAAACTTTATTCAACATTGATCAGATCATAGGAACTGTTCATTGTGCCAGTATTATTTTAATAGTTCTCAAAAGTTCCAGAAGATGACGCTGTCTACTAATGTTAATTGATTTTCACAGATACAATGAACATGGAAGGTGCCATTGCATACAGTATACAAATTGACTACAGTTCTTGAGAGTTCAACATTTCCGGCCGAAAGCTACAGATATTTTAAAACTTTATCAGAAAAATGCAACATTTTATTATGATTCGCAAAAGATATTTAAGCTTTCTGTAATAATAGTAAAAAATTCTAAATGTGAAATGTAAATGCTATTTTGCAAGATTTCTATGCGCTTTTCTTTTTCAATTACGGTTTTGAATTAAGATTTTAAGTAAAAAGAAAAAATCTATTAAATAACTATTGTGTTCATTAAGTAAAGTTAAAAATTGCCATTTAATAGTAAGCATACATTGACGGTGTGTTTAATCATATATTCGGTTACGACCTCTCAAGTCAAGCAAGCTTTAACAGCGTAGTGTTGTACAATTTGACGGGAGAAAATCCAGAGCACATTCTATGTGAAGATAACGAGGAATAAATACGTTAATAAGCACCGGCTGTCTCTAAATAGCGCCATTTTCGAAATAATTGACTTAGAACGTAGGATTTATATTTAAATTTCAGACAAAAATTGTAATTACAAAACTCCCTAACAAAAGGTTCAATTTTGAAAAAGGGTAAGAAAATGAGAATGTTTTTCTAAATAATATTTTTAAATTTATAAAATGCTAAAAGTTGTATTTTAACCCGGTTTAAAAAGATAGGTGATGTTGAAATATAATTTTTGTCTTTTTTAAAAGCAGAGTTACATACATGTTTGCTATGGAAAGTGTCATTTGAAGCTATTTTTTGTTATTTGAAGCTTATTCTAGCTATTTCAAGCTACACTCACTTAAAATGTCATTTGAAGCTTTTTTTTAAACAAAATT
>JAGDQP010000075.1:209054-224900 GCA_022664845.1 Lepisma saccharinum
GTAAATCTCCCTCCTATCCTTTCAATGGATAACGAGATCACTATAGAAGAAAAAGATGAACGTTGCTATGTTGCTTCTTTTCTTTTTATTATTTGTTCTAAAGTAAAGATTTTGGCGCGAGACTCCCATTTTTCTTTTCTTTTTTCGAAATTCTGGTCCATTTGTGTTCAATAGAAAAATCAACGATTTATGATCGAAATGGATACTTATCTTCTTTCTTTCTTTTTTTCTTTTTACCTTTCTTGGGAGGAATATGTCATTCTATTTCTCTTTGACGTAATATAAATAACTTTGGAAGGTTACGACGATTAGGGATGGGCGTATTGATTCGGATCCGTTAGGCATTGCAACTCGGATAAAATTTGAAGGCTTAGGATTCTTAGATAATATTGCAACCGGTTAACCGTATCTTGAAATCGGTATCCGGATGCGGATATAGGAACCGAGGATCCAATTCCGTATTTTGGAATAGGTACCTGGGTCCGGATATTCTGAGGATCCGGATCCTGGAACTGGGTTCCCGAATTCGGATCATGGAACCGGATACTCGAAATCTGATCATAAAACCATATACTCGGATTCGGATCACAAACTGAGGATGCGAATCTTGGAACCAGATAGGCGGATTCTGATCTTGAAACCGTGCACACCTTTTAACCGGTTCATGTACGATCCGACGATATGGACAAGTAATGATCAATAGAATTTTCTCCTATGTCCAAAATTTTCACAATCTATCCACTCATAACTAACTTTAGTGGTAGAACGTTGCCTTAGCGTTCGAGAGGTCGTGGGTTCAATTCCAGCAGCCTACTATCCTGAGTGAGGTTTTTTTTTTCAGGATTATTTCCAGGTGGGATGGTACATTCAACTTAGGCTCTGGGCAACACCTTCTCTCATCCTTTCCCCTCCACTATCGCAGCCTGAGTCTTAAATGCCTGAAGGACATAAATAAAATTCAAAATGTATAACTAACGTACGTTACAAGCACAAATATTGAATATTAATTTTAAATTTACATGGAAATTTCGTTTGGTATTGTTACATTATGGAACTTCGACTTAGAAAATGTATCTATTGATAATTTTCTTTGAATCTGACAGTATAAAGCGCAATTAAAACTATGTTACCATTATTATTATTGGGGTCTATTATTATTTAGTTCAACCTCATCCATATTCACTCTCAATATTTTCCCAATGGTGACATTAGAATGAAATACTTTCATTTATTATCCAACAGATGGCTCTGTAGGCACGAAAATAAGTAAGTTACTTTATTCTGCTTGATTTTGTTGCATATCATAGTTTCTCTTTTGCAAGAGTTTCTGACTGCATCTTTTGGCACTATTACGTTTATTGTTGTTATATTTTTTTATTTATTGTATTTATTTACTTCATTGACACAACAGGCCTTAATGCCTATTTATAGCGTCTACAATAATTATTACATTTAATGACACAATAATACATCACTACCCTTTTCTTTTCTTTCTTGTCCAAAGAGTTTGTTTTTTTACAATATATTCTGTATTAATTTTTTGTAAAGTTCTTCCGAGTTTCCAAATATGTCCAAATTTATACAATTCCTACCTATTTCATTATATGTAGCACTATTTCTGCATGTAGATGACACATTTAATACGTTTGTGCGAGCTTTTCTGCAATAGAATAGGCCACTATTTCCCTCGCGCGTTCTGAGGGACGGAACCTTAATAATTATTTTTGCAATTAATTCGGTACAGCCTATTTTATTGCGCAAAAGTCTGTACAAGAAAAGTAAGTCATTTAATGTTAGTCCTGTTCAAGTTTCTGAAATGTAAAGTTATCAGTTAAATTGTTGTAAGATTCGTATTTCGGGTCCGTTTGTATGTGAGGGAACGTAAAAATTTACTTTGTACTTAAGTGTTCGATCTTCTGACAACTTGCTTCCATAGAAGTATTCCATATAAGTGAGGCATATTCTATTTTGGACCTAACACAGGAATAGTAAAGAGTTTTCAATCATTTGCAAATTCTTTGGTTGCTCTAACAAGAAATCCTAGGTTTCTCTATCTGCGTCATTGGTTATATTTACCACATGGGGGAAAAGGTTAGTTTATTATCGAATGTAACACCTAAATCTTTAATTGTATCAAATCTTTTTAAGCTTATTCCGTTGATCGAGTAAGTGAAATCGTAAGTTTTTTCCCGGCTGCTCTAGTTCATGGCTTTGCACTTACCAATATTTATTTCAAGTCTATTCCTAGAACACCATTTCAGTATACTGGACAAATCTTGTTGAAGCAGTAGATAGTCATCCAAGAACTTTACATTAACGAATATTTTCAAGCCTTCTGCAAACAACAGCTTATGAGAGCTTTGAATATAGAGTGGTAAGTCATTAATAAATAATAAAAACAGAAGAGGACCAAGATTAGATCCCTGAGGAACACCGGAGCCGACATAAAAACAATTGGTTTTATATTCTTTATATAGAACGGATTGTCTACGGTTACTTAAATAAGATTTGAAGAATTGGATCATAGAAGGACTAAAACTGAATGTGGAAAGCTTTTGAATTAGTATATTATGGTCTACAGTATCGAATGCTTTCTTAAAATCCGTGTATACAACATCTACTTGTTCTTTATTGTCCAAGGTGGAAGCTATGAAGTCTGTAATTATAGCTATGTTAGTTACAGTAGATCTCTTCTGAAAAAGCCATGTTGATATGTTGATATTGCCGGCTTAACATGCTGCATGCAGTTGACAATATGGCTACTGCGCGATAGTTGTCCACTGCTTTCGGAAGTGGGCATATAATTGATTCTTTCCACATATCCGGAAAGACACTTGTTCTCATTGATAAATTAAATAACGTATATAGCAGTTCTTTAAAAATGTCACTACAACCCTTCACATATAAGTTGGTATGTTATCAGGCCCAACTGCCTTATTCGGTTTCAGTTACTGTACGGCCTTTTGACTGTCACTTATTTCTAGGACGTGGAATGTTCTGACATTCCTCCTGCGAGTAGTCTTCATCAAGTAAATTGTCAGTCGTTTTTGGTTGAGGAAGATTTATTGTAAATAGATTGGAAATGCTGAGCGAAAGCAGTGGCTACCTCATTATTGCCAGTCAGGCTCTGTCCCTCATATAGCATGGGTATTGGAGAAAGATGGCGTGATTTACTTTTGATATAGGACCAGAAGCGCTGTGAGTCTTGTGCAATATTATTTTCAGGATTAGAAATAAACGCATTATTTGCTGTTTCTATTTCCCGCTTCACTTCCTTACGTAGTTTGCAGTACTCGTTATAGTGATCGATCGTTCCCTTCCCCTTAAGCCATTCCCCTTCCCCATATATAGCCACAATGAATCGAAGACACTATAAAATTATAGACACAATGTATAAGACATATTGGGTTTTGTTTTAAGTACACTGATAAGTATTTTCTCGGATGTGGTTCTGTTCTATTATGTTAGGTGTAGAGTCCGCTCTGTTCTGTTGCATGAAAAGAGCATTCTAGCCGTGTAAACGCAGGCACCATGTATACCCAGTAATCTGAATCATTGCGCATAACATATTTTACACTAGTAGGAATGCAGACTTTTCACATGCAAAACAATGAATATTTATTTAAAAGTACACCTTCGTCCCTAAATGTCGTCCTTGTTGATTTAATGCATGGTCATAGTGCTCTTAGACGATACACTGCCTAAAGTTTGCCTTGACTAACAGAAACAAATGTCTATCAACGTATGCCTTCTGCAGTGGGATTTACTTGCCTATTTGTAAAAGTCGGAATTCAAGCCCACACAACCATACCTGCTCATCCAAATTTACGTTTAAAAGATCGTTACGAAAATGTTACGTATATGTGTTGAAGTAGTGCTTTTGTTACTAATATTGGTCGACAGGTTTGATTTTATTAGATTTCTTAAAAAATATATAAAACCATGTAAGATAACTATTTGAACTAATAATCTTAAATTCCTTGGGTTAAGTTAATATTTTTTAACATTGTCAAAGAGTTTCAAACACATGATCATTTTTAAAGGTAAGTTGAGTAAAAAAGACAACAAAATTTCGGAAGAATTGAGAAGTCCATACGACCACAGCACATTCCAAGTCTTAATTATCATTTTGGCACCAATCTGTAATTAAGGAGCTTATTTTTAAAATGATATATGTCCAGTGAGGCAAATTTTCCAGCAGGCGCAAAAAGTTGCATTTCTCTTGGAAAGCGAGTACTATAGTTGTGCGGATAATCTCATATTGTAACTAGAAGCATTGTCTAATTACAACATCTTGTGTCATTACTAGCTAATTATCAATTTGTTAATCTAAGAAATATCTTCCAAAAAATAAAATCTAACAATTCTATTGATTTTAAGACAGAGATTCAAAATATTTACAGAACAGCCAAGGAATAGTTTTTGTCAATAGTGGCTGGATCCGTTAATGAATTCACATGTGAAAGGCTGTAACTGAACTGTGGTATAAGGGACACACACATACTCGCCGCGATCTTCAAACTGTAGAGGGACAATACGGATTTTTTTTTTTTTATGAGAAATTTGAAAACCTGAAGTATTACGTCTGTCATTACAGGTATTCGAATTTCTCAGAAAATAATTTCAAAATCTCAATCAAGTAGGTCATTTGATACACAGGAAGGAGGCACTGAAACCTCTTAAAATGTATGTATGACAATTCAGTGAAAGATATGTATACAAGTTTAATTAGGAATATTATGTTATATTACAGGGAAAGTTTTTTTTTTTTTTGCTTGCTAAGAGACAGTAAATGTAAGTTGTGATGAGTTGATTACTGGGTTAAATTACCAGTGTGAGGCATATCCAGAATAATTTTTAATTATTTATTGGACCAAATTTCAATTTGATATTGCATGGTATCAAGAAATTAGTAAATATTTATAATCCAGGTATTGTATATTAAAGTGGCGTGCTTACAGATGAAGTCATGCAGTTTGATTAATAACTGGTATGTATGTACAATTTGATTAATTAATGGATTCCCTATAATGCAGTTATGGATCAACTTTCCCTAATGCAGTTAAGAGTGTTTTAAAAACTGTAGCCAATACCCATTAGTACTAGAAGTTGAGAACTCCATTCCCTTTCCTTGCAAGGGTAAAAAATTATTTATGATATTTTCCATATCAAAGCGTTGCTTTTATAAACTCAGAATAAAATTAAATAATAGCTGAGCAAAGCAAACACGTTTTATTTAAAAACTAAAAACGCGTAACGGTTTCGCCAACTAACTAACACTTAAGTGTGTCTGATAAAGCCAAGGTGTTATAGTTAGTTGGCGAAACCGTTACGCGTTTTTAGTTTTTAAATAAAATGTGTTTGCTTTGCTCAGCTATTATTTTATACTGAGTTTATTTACGAGTCTCTTTGTATCAGGACAAATGTCCAATTTGTCATTCTTTTTTTTTATTATTATTATTTAAGAATAATGCTGTGAAATTATGATTAGATTACGTTAGGTTAATTTGGTAGAGTGAATTGGTCCATGCTTACTCTAAAGTGGTTTTGTTCTTAAACTTGTCTATACATGATGTTATGGAAACTTATATAAGGTAGGGGGATGAATATTACCTGCAAAACTCAAAGCGGCAACGAAATCTTCCCTAACCTTCTCCAAATGAGAAATTCCTAACCTACAGTTGATGACCTACAACGTTTGTTTTTCTACTCTACGGTATCCTCTGATATTGAAGCATGGAGTTGATATGGTGTGAAATTAGGTGCTCCACTTCCACACTTTTTTTTTTTTAGTTTTTGTTCCTTGAATACTGTATCAAAACCAAATACGGCAGGAGGACTACTTTAACCATTGAATATAGCAAACAGATTTCTATATTTTAAATCAACTAGTTCGCAATGCTAATAAAACTTCACGTGCTAGTGCGAAAAATAAATCCAGTCAATACTTTGTGGATATTGAATTCGAACCAACACGCTTCGGCAATTGCACACCCGGACCTAAATTCCATGGTCAACGTAAACCATGGACTTAAATCCCATTTAGTTCCTTTGAGACACACTCAACTTGGCTAATTCTGCAATCAACGATAGAATTTAATTGACAATGAGAATGCAGGGAGTCACTAAGAGGCAGTAGCTCAGTGGTAGAGCATTCGGGAGGTCCTCGGTTGAATCCCAGTGGCTAACCATCCCGACTGAGTTTATCCAGGGGTTTCCTCAGTCCCACCAGACAAATGCCGTGATAGTACTTTCAAAGTAGGCCCTAGTCGACCTCTTCCCGCATCCTTTCCCCCACCCTATCTCGGCCTGAGCCATAGATGCATAAAGGTCATAGATAAAATTCAAATTGCAGGGAGACTGAAAGAGTATCGCTACCCCCACTATTTCAAATAAGTCGAAAATATACCTAAGAGACATTAGACCAGTATTCCAGGAAAGGATTTTTATAAATAACCAATTTCGGTGCTTGAATATGAAGTGATATCAAACCCCTCCTCGATTACTGATGCAATTTAGATTATACTTAAGATCTACTTAGAATAATCCACTCCACTCCCTCCTCTTTTCTCTATCTTCTACTTCTTTTCCTCTTCCTTGTTTTTCAAGACTACCTTTTCTGAATTCTAATCTTTTTTCTCTTTCCTAACATTTTTTTTATTCAGTTTCGTTGTAAGAAGCAGGAATAATGATAGGGAAGAAAAGAAGAAAGAATAGGGTAAAACGGAGCAGAAAAGTTAGGCGGGGAGTCTGCATGGATGGAAGAAGGATCCAATAACGTTATGGCAACTTGGTTGTGCCGGGAGGAGGAGGAAACTTTGAAGGAAGAAACGTAGGTCCTCGGAGAGTCGTAAAAGAGAGTCCAGAAAATTAGTCCATTGTTTCTGTCACGTTGGTCGACACAGGAAATTAAACACACTCGATAAGTTTATCTTTATGAGACCGTTTATCTGAAATCCCATTTCTATGGAAGAGAAGAAATGGTGATTGAGAAGGAAAGGTACTAGAGGAAGGGGCAGAAGAGGAGAAGAAGTTACGGAAAACGCTAGAAAATTTTCTGCCTTCTTTTTTTTATTCTTGTCTAGCTTTTTTTAAGTTGAAAAAGTTAAAAAAAAAATAAATGGTTTGGGTTAGAGAAAAGGGGGAGGGTAAGTCAAGAAAATATTGCATTGCAAGAGAGAAATTTTCGATAAGATTTTTTTTTCGGGGGTCCTGAAAATGGGGAGAATGGCTCAAGTCGTTATGTATCTTTTTCTATTGCCCCTCCTTTTTGTACCGGTAGTTTGTTAGTATATTATTATATTTTATTCATGTCTGCTTTACTCTGTTTATCTTGGATTTAAGCTGATGCGATAAAATCGTATTTTAAAATTAGAAATTACTTTTCCCACCCAACACTAATTGTAACATTTTTCATATTTCAACAGAGATGTATGTAGAACGACTTGTCACCATGTTCAAAGTATCCTATATTCAAAGTGTGCGCCGACCATTTTTGCTGGTTATACAGACTTTTTGTCAAAGTTTTATAGAAAGAGGTGAAAATAATTTTGTAGATAAAGTACAAGGACGGAAGAATCAAAACTAATAATTTTATGGAAAATAAACTTAAAAAAATCAAAACCGCTAGTAACTGCAAATCAGAACATAGAGACGAAACCAGATGGAAAAAATTAATAAATAAAATTAGTTTAATAGAAAAGTGATAAGATTGAAACAAAATCCAATAGTTTTGTAGAAAATTAATTAGGCAAAATAATAACTAATTGTTTAATAGAAAAAATAAATCTCAAAGTTGATCGATTCATAGAAAAATTATAAGATAATCAAGACTAGTAGTTTAATAGGTACCTAAGTAATTAGGATGAACGAAAATAGAATTACTCTCTTAGACCTAAACAGAGTAAATCCTGATTTAGTGAAGATTAATTGGCGTAATCAAACGTTCATTAATTACGATTACGTCAACATAATTTCTCAGCCTAAAGATCGAGACTGACTTTACTTTAGCGGTCCTTTGTTTCTAGATTGGCAACATTTTATAATTCTCGTCCCTCTCTACCCCAGCAGAAGAACTTTTCTTAATGAATATATTCAAAACTTCGTATAATTAACAGAAAGATATTCTGAGTAACTAAATTGATCTAGAATACGTTCCACTTATGCCATAGATGCCCGTATAAGTGACTAATGGATATAATATGCGTATGAATGATATAAAATCCACTTATTAGAATACTTTATATGATTATGTGCATCTGGGGGAGAATTGTATGTTCTATGTGTACATGGACTGAAATGGTGTACATTCTACACTGTAAATAAAATGAAGAGTAATTATTTTGATTTTAAATGCATCTTTTGTAAATCTGAAATAGGTACCTCTTGTACATTTTTTCACTTAATAACACAATTTGAACACTTTTTGTTCACTTTCTTTCTCAAAAGCTAAAAAGAAAGTGCATCATATAGTCGTTTTGGGTGGCCTAGGAATGAAGTTAGAAAAGGCAGGATAAATCCCGAGTCGTAGTAGACTCGTTACTCTTCTCGCTATATTTTAAAGAATTTTGATGCAATAAAGGTATAAGATCAGTGATTTTACCAGGATTTTCATTTGAGGGACGTGTACACCAAAATTGAGATTATGGAAAAGAGCTATACAGAGTTTCTAGAGACTTTTAACTCTAAAAACTTTTATTGTTGAGAGTGTATTCGGAAGCGGTCTGGCAGAATCCCAGAGTAAGATGGAGTTTATTAGGACTAATTGTGAACAAAATGTGTACTGGAACTGCTCTTAAGCTGTGATGATGAAAGACTCAAGAACTCAAAAATTATTTCGTTCAGGGATTCTGCCAGGTTTTCTATTTCGGGAGTGTAATATCAAAATGGAGGATCAGTAGGTTTTGAATAGTTTCTCACGGTTTTTATAAATTATAGTATTTTTTTGGGGGGGGAGAGTCGAAAATTTTGGGGAATGACACCCCCTTGGAAGAGTCTGGCAGAATCCCATTTCTAATTTCTTGAGCGTAAAAGCACGTGAATTTTTTTAAAAAGCGGTATTCAGAGTTTGTATTATTTTTTTTTTTCATCCCTGCTCAATATCCGTAGATAAAATGACACAGAAAGTAGGCTTCTGAAGCTGTTTATGACTTCCGGTACAAAGTAGAAGAACAAAACAAATTACAGTAGATAAATAAATATATTCAAGACGCAGGTGGAACAGAGAAAACACCCTCTTAAAAAGCAAAATATATTGGCTCTTACACCTTTTCGGAAATTGAAAATTGTAATCATGTCTTGTGTTTAGCTCGTATTCACCATTAACCAGGAATTTGAAAACTTCCTCTATTAGTTCCAGCAAACAGTTTGAAAAGAAAAAATGAATACAGGAAAAAAAATAAAAAATAATAATACGAAAAAGAACCCTTTCCCCAATCTCGTACAGCGAGAGAAGCAAGATGGCTTCACGAGCAAGGCATGCATTGACCAAAATATACAGGAAAGATCTACGATCAAAGTTGGTTTCAAATTACACCTTAACAAACAAAAAGAAGTGACACGCCTCTTATTGTTTACCACAACAATGCCAAGCCATTTAGGACTCAACTGTCCGTGCTTTTGCCTTCATCCCATTGTATACGTGTTGGTTTATTAGACCCAAAAGGCAGTCCTCGGCATTGTTTTCACCAGCTATGCACAACGGTAGATTTTCTGGATAGAATCCTATTGTTTTCAGCTTTTGGCGCTTGGCGGCGCTAGTTGCTGTCCTTCTTAATGGCTTCTAGCTTCCTAACTCCTTTTATCAAGGTATTTTATGCCCTGTATAAATCGTCAGAAAATGCTTTTTGTAGTGTGTGAGTGAAGAAAATAGAAGCAAGAGAAGAATAAAACGAATGGATTGTGAGAGAGAAGAAAAAGAAGAGAGGAAAACTATATTTACCTGCCATGAGGAACGTAGAAATGAAAAGGGGAAGATCCGGAGAGCCATGAGAAGTTTGCATTTACTTATGAATTTTTATGTATAAAATAGCGTATACGGAAAACTGGATTTACTTTGACGAAAAGAGAGAAAAAGAACAATCAAACGTTTAGAAGTGTTAGATAATCCCAGAAGGGGGTGTTAAAACATATGCAATTGGATACATTACGCACATAACTTCCTTAGGCCAAACATGATTATTCTTAACTTTATTTTTCATTAATAATGACAATAAGCAGGAATTCAATGTTTTCAAGTAATAACAATTTAAATTAATTGATTCAATGGACTATTTACGTGATGTCATAATCTGTTTGTGTCTCGCGATTCTGTCTAGAAAAACGGCATCAACATTACGAACCGACGGATCCGGTTCCAGATATTATTGGAAACGGGTACTCGAATCTTGGAATAGAGTACCTGGATCCTGATTGTGGAACAAAGGATCCGGATTCTGACATCGGATACCCGGATCTTGAAATCGTGTACCTGTATCCGGATCTTGGAGACGGATACCCCGTTCGAGATCTTGGAACCGAGTACCCGGTTTCCTTAAAACCGGTTCTTTTAGGATCAGGTTCTCGGTTCCTTCCGAGTCCTCTGTAGGCTTGAATTTGTAGAAGCAGCAATGCAATTTCGTGCAACGATAAAAATACATTATAGACATACAGAGACAGTGCTGCTGCCATCTAACATTAAAATCGTTGCTTTACATTAACCTGCAACTTTGGTTATGGGTGAAGTACAGTAAGGTAAAACATGTTGGAAGGAAGTCGGCTAGGGCCTAGTTTGAAGGGACTACACCGACACTCACTTGGTGAAATTAAAAAAAAGAACTTGGTAAACTTTAAACTTGAATCTGTGCCTGTCTAGTGTCGATCCGAACTCCGCGACCGTAGTCTAATTACGGGTTGACCTCATCGGCTTTTTCCTCTGTTGTCTCTCCATGCTTCAGCTTGCGTTTTTTCTTGCTGGAGCAATTTAGCTGACAATTCCGCTAGGCCCTCCCCTCAAATAAGAGGTATATCCTCAAATTCACAAGAATATTCCCAATTTTAGACTTTTTATGTTTGAAAGATGATAGGAACCCTGAAAAACTATATTCATACACAGTAAAAAATGCCTGTGTTGATTCAACACTTTTCGGTGTCCCAGCGTGACTACCACTTATTTGTGTTAAATTAACATAACACAAAGTGTTGGTTTCGGTACCAGCAGCAAGAAAAAAAAGGTTACAGCTGCAGCGAGATTTGAAAATGGATTGCTGAGTTAGAAGTTCAGCATCTCCGAGGCGGGATTCGAACCCACGATCTTCGAGGCAATGGACTAGAGCACTAGCCCTCTTGATAACTTTTATAGGCATCGTCAGAAGTGACAGACAAAGCAGAAGAAAAATAAAATGAGAAGAAAGTACTTAGAAGTAAAGTAAATAGAAAATCTGCCAATAATGCTATTAAAAAAAATACCTAAGTAAAGCCCACCCAAGGAATGACATCGCCGGGCGAGTACTCGTCCAGGAGTAGAACAGGGGAAAACAGCGACCAGTGCCACACTGGCATTCGTCTGGTGAAACTAGCACAAATGGTGAAAAAACTTTGGCCAGTATGCCCGGCGAGCCTCCACAGTACCCACCTGATGTTCGCGACTGTAACCACACAATCACGATGGCTGGGTCACTACAATTGCCATTAGTAGTATAGCTAAATCAATTTTCAAATATGTGGAGCTGCAGTGGCAGTAAAATGTGACCAGATCTAGGCAGAAAGGGTTTGATTGACGTCAGTAGAGTATGAGGACAGACGATTCATCTGTTCCAGAAGAGGATGTTTCGTTAGTTACTTGGGTATAACTTGTACACGAAAAGAAAGGAAATTTTTAAATCCGATTGGAACCCAATGCAGTACATTCATCATTATGATTGTCAGACACTTTGATACACTAATTGAAATTGCGTTTGATGTTCTTTACATGTACACAAGTTTCTTTGAGTTGATCATATTACAAAAGCTGATTTGTATGATTTTAATTAGTTATTTGTGATATACAAAAATTTGTAACTAAACAAATGTGATGGAGTAAAAATATTTTAATAAAGAAAATGCAATTGTATATCATGTCTATCAGTTTTAGGGCGAAGAGAGCCATCTCTTGGCAAGTAAATGTACCAGCCCTGCCTACTTTGTAATGGATTAAGAAAATATTAAAAGTATATGTGCTTACGTATCTTTCCAATCAATGTACCTTTTCGTCCATGATGCTAGGATGATCACACACGCTATATAACAGAGCAGAACACACCAACACCTCACAAGCTTACATATAAACTGCCCAAAAAGAGGAGGTTCGCGTAAGTAGAAACAAAAATCTTTTGCTGGAGGTCATTCATTCCATAAAATTCCCTTAAATAATAAAAAAGAAGCATCTCTATTCTCATCTGTACTCTTCTATGTATCCGTTATTGTTGGTACAAGATACAGACAAGAAAGAAAGACAGAGGAAAGAGAGGTAATAAAACGCGGAAGACCATCCGTGTTTGAGTGTGACCAATGATACAGTAAAGAGTGGAAACCTTTTTGTGCTCAAATTTGTCACAAGCGTCATAAAATTTAGGAAAAGTTTCGTACAAAAAAAGATTTCTCATCCCTTTCTTTTTATATAGGTATGTGTTTGTTGTTCAATATTACCTAAAATGTTTTGTAACCCCTTAAGCAAAACTTGCTGCCCACCCTTCCTTTAAAAAAAAAGGGGAAGAAGAATCTGATTTCTCCTCTTTTGTCATGGTCTGCAGTATTCTTTTTTCCCCTTTATTTACAACCACTCAACCACCAATACGTTCATGCACTAAACATTCTTGCAGATTCCAGCGTCATTTTGTGTCTTTTTTCCTCTTTTCCATTCCATCTTCTTCAGCTCTCAGGGAGAAAATGTGGGACAATGTTCTGCCTCTCTCTCTCTCTCTCTCTCTCTGTCTTTGTCTAAAAAAAAGGCAATGCAGGGTAGCCCATCGGTCAAAGGATAGAGAAATTGATTTTAGGTTTGAGTTTGACTATTTCGGTGTATTTCCAATGGGCCTTTTGACATCTTTGGTTCAGGCCGCTCGGTTTATTAGGCCTATATCCATACTTTGAATTTGTGAGAATATTTTAAATCTGATCAATGTAAGATTCCATTTGGTTACAGTTCTTCACTTAAAGAATTCACGTTAGTGCTTCACTGGAGACAGGCAGAGAGAAATTCACTTCACAAAGTTGAATTCAGCTAGCTTGTCAGGGATTCTGCCAGATCGCTCAATACTGGGGCAACTACCCCCAAATTCTCGAACACCACAGTTTTGACAAATTTTTACTGGTAAAAATCTATAGAAACACTGTAAAATATTATTACCTTACCCACCACTTAATTTTGGCTTTACACCCCCCACCCAAACTGGCAATATTGACAGAATGTCTCAACTTCGAACTCGATTTATCTGACCATTTCTGATTTGGTGACGCTACTACAAATGCGGGTGAAGTTTTCCTGCAAGGTTTCAATCGTACGAGACTTGTAACATTACGTTCGATTCTTCAGATACACCTCACAAAGAAGGCCGGACTTCAACGATCGGGCGATCTCGGGGTCCATAGATTTTTTTTACGCCTTGTTTGTTCTACTATGGCGCTGCTGCCGCTGCTGCTGCCACCTAGCAGCAACGTCCAGCACTTGTTGTGATATTATTTGCTGAACAGTCAGACAATTTCAGTTTTACTCTATAAGAATCACCCTGTATTTTCATAATAAATGGCTTTTTTGTAAGATTTGTTTTACTTTTACGATCACTTAAAGATCAGTTATATATGATAAGTTTAATTCATAGACTACATTACACATCTGTTGAAGAGTTATATACTACATCTAGGAGGCCAGAAACACACTTCTGAAAGCATTTTCACTGTCTTTTACATCATCTTTAGAATTAGTTTGAACTTTTAATTATTTCTCATAAAGTAAATAAGCATCCTCCGAATAAATTGAACTCTCACTGGCACTATTGTTAACAGAGAAAAGAGAAATTACAAAATTGCTGAAATGGGGCTTACTTACTTACAATATGGCTTGCGGAGCTCGTAAGTTTATCACCGCAGAAATAAATGTTCTCTATAGGATTCTATCCTGAGCAAGATCAAGCCAGTTTTCATAACAAACACCTGCTTCTCAAGGATCCCTTCTAACATTATCCTCCCAACGTCGTATAAGTCCCAGTTCACACGTGCGGCACGGGAGCCGCACAAGCAGTTCACACGTGCTGCGGCTTGTCTGCGAACACTCTGTGGCGTTCAAGGACGAATCTCAGTTTAAAGAACTATCGCAATGGATGCGTATGTTCGTGCAGTAGTAGAAATAATTTTCTTAAATATGAAATTTCAACTTTCTCTTCATATTCAAATTCCTATTTCCAAACCGATATGTTTTTATTTAAAATGAAATAATGTTGATATTTCATTTGTATGAAAATTATTTCTCAGTTCACAAATAAAAACTGATTTATTAATTTTAAGAAACCGTATTTTACAGTGCATTTACGAGCAAGAAAATTCGTAGACAATTCCATCCATATTATTATTATTATTATTCTTTTCATTGGAATATTCCTACCTTATAGTGAGAATATTGTACCTGCAAGTATGGACATTTTCAAGTTCTGAGGGTATTCTCATGTAGGTGGGAGTGACAGTTTATATGGGTAGGGGGTTTGCTGCAGGGTTGTTGTTTTTTCAAAATATCAATTGGTTTAAACCAATAAATAAATAAATAAAAGTAAAAACGTCACAAATAGTGTGAACTTCATGGTGACGATTTCACATATTAAACCATTTGCGATAATTTTATATAATTTTCGCCTTGTAATCAAGGGTTGCCGGGTTCGAATCCAGATGGGGGACAATCTCTCTCAGGTACAAATCGAGTACTGGTTCGGATTCCACTTTGAGCTGTAGCTGAAGCTCCTGTCCATAAGCTCGCTGCTGCATAAGAACATTAAGGAGAAAGAAACTTATTTCTATCCATAAATAAAGCAAAGTATTTAAACAAAACAAAAAAGAACTGTTTTAAACAAAAAAAAAACAGTTTTTTTTTGGGGGGGGCAGTTTTGCCAACCCTGGTTTGCTACTTTTATTTTGTTTAAGTTCATATTTTTTACTAGATTATTATTTAAAGGCTGACATTTCTTATGTCCCCCTTGGACTCGAACTCTACCACTTCGAAGAATCTGTACCGACTGAGTTGAAATTGAAAATATACAAAACTGTCATTCTACCGGTAATACTTTACGGTTGTTGGAGTACGACCTTAGCAGATGAACATAAAGTACGGGTGTTTGAAATTAAGATCTTGAGAAAAATATACGGGCCAAAACAGGATGAGATGACTGGAGAATGGAGAAGACTGCACAATAAAGAACTCCACGGTGTGTACGACTCACCTGATGTTGTAAGAATAATGAAATCATGACGACTAAAATGGGCAGGCCATGTAGCTCGGATGGGAGAAAAACATCTTGGTTGGAAAGCGGGAGGGAAGGAGACCGTTGGGAAGATCGAGACGACGTTGGGAGGACAATATTAGAATGGATCTTGGAGAAATAAGTGTCTGTAGTGAAAACTGGCTTGATCTTGTCCAGGATAGAGCCCTATGGCGATCGTTTGCTACTGCGGCGATGAACTTGCGAGTTCCGTAAGCCATAGATCAAGTAAGTAAGTAAGGATAACATCATTTTTCAATACAAAATAAGTTATCAATTTATACCTAAAATTATTCATTTTAATATTCGTTCAGACTTTATATTATTATTATTATTATTATTATTATTATTATTATTATTATTATTA